>JAVQJG010047425.1:0-19184 GCA_036024015.1 Craterocephalus amniculus
ATATATATATATATATAGTTTTAAAGAAGTTTTAAATAGTAAACTAGTAAACTTGTATTTGCTCTGATGTTTTCTTTATTGTGGTTGAGCGAAATCATTCATCTAAATCAGCCTTAAAGGAAACATATTTCTCTTTAATTTGATGCGAGCTGGTAAAAATTAAAACCCATTTAAAACCCAAAAGTTGTTTCTTTTCTGCGTTTATTGTCTGGTGAATGAGGGGAGGGGGCTCTGCGGTCAACAACTGCTGCTCTAACTTCATCTGAGTCAACACTGAATCAAATCAGCTCCAAAATGTTTAGCCAAGCCTGCCACAGAGATACTTGTGACTCTGAGGAAATACTCAGGGAAATATTTACCGAAGCGCTCAGCCGAGGAGAACCACCATCCTGCCGGGTCGTACGCCTGCAGGTCCAGATCTAATCTGCCCGGGAAGATTACTGTGCATGTGCATCAGGAGGTGCTGATAAGCTTGTTTAAGAATAGAGCTTTTAATGTCGGGATGATGGGACCACCTGATGGTGCTTTCATTACAGGAGCTATTTAAGGCCTCAGAAAGGGTCTATTATATGTTTTAACCCTCATCATATCATTTCGTTCCCTCTTAGGCTGCACAGAGGCGTTAGGCATTCAGCCTGGGTTAGAAACACAAAGCAAACAGATTGTTAAAGCATTTAACAGGTTATCTGGTTAATATGGTCATTTATAACGCAAAAGTATCACTCTTCCACTCCACCATGCAAACACTGAGAACAAATTGGGGTCCAAGCATCTTGATCGATAGAACTTTTACACAATTTGTCAAGAAAAGTGAAGATTGGAGCTTAATGAACAACCTGTTGTCGTGTTAGATCTGCAGCACTCTGCATTTAAAACTAATTCTATAAAAAAAGAAGACAGCAAACGGTGACAGCATTGTATTAAAACCAGAAGTGAGACGACCCCCCTGCCCCGTTGCATGCTGGGTGATTCTCCAGCAACACCAAACACATGAGGGAGGAGAGAAGGGGCAGATTTAAAGAGCTGAAAACGGGGCTGCTGAGGGGAATCAGCAGATCTGCCACATATGAGCAGCCGGGATCAGAGGGAGCTCCGCAGCTGGAGTTATGATACTGTCAATCAAAAAAACGCTATTGATTAATTCCCCATGCTTCATTTAATCAACTAATCATTTCAGCAGTAATCCAAAATATAATGAAATAATATCAGAGGAGCCCCTTTCGGCTGTGAATGCACGCTCACACGCATGGCTGCACCCTGGCTGTGTTTGCTGCGAGTGCCAGGCAAGTTTTCTAACATCAAAAATCAAAGCATTTAAGTAGATTGTACACAAGCATGTCTTGGAAGCTTGATCTTACTAATCTACAAATGGCTTCTTGTTATTAAACTGCTAATTCAGAGGATTAAAGGATCCATGAGAACACAATCCCCTTTACTTCCTTTCCAGGGTGTGCTGAAGGTGGCTTAAATATTAATTAAGCACGCACGCACACACATGTTGGGCCGTGTGCACACACATACAGCCTATATGGAAGAGTTTCTAGGCTTCTTTTTTTTCCTTGTACAAGTCACAAACACTCTGGGAGAGCTTGACACTCACAAGCCTATTTTCATATCGCAGACAACCATTTCTCACTGATTAATTCCTTTGATTCTTTTTTTAGGAGACTCACTTCTGCCACCGTGCCTTGCCTCTCCCTCACAAACCCCAAAAATCTTCATTTGACTTCTTTATTTTTCTCTTCTAAAAGGTAGAGTCTCGGGGGGGAGTCAGAGTGTGTCGGGGGGAAACACACCTGTATGTTGGGGACCTTGCATTCACATTACGGCTGGCTGCAAATTCATGATATAAAAATGTCTTTTTAGAGAAAAATAACATGTTAAATCTTTTTTATTGCTCTTCGTCCCCCCACAAACTTTCCCTTTTCTTTTAAAGTTGCACTCTAAACTGTTTAAGTTTCTTTTCTTTCTGATTATCATCTTGTTTCCACATTTCTCCCTCATTTTGATTGAATCTCCTCTATATAGCTCATTATGCATTATATATAGAACATTAAGACTGACACTGATAATACATTTTGACATGCTTGCCTTGCTGAAGCGGCACAAACTGCTGATAATGTGGATTTACAAGGTGTATCACGGCGCCCACATTAAATGAAAAGTTAAATTATGAACCAATCTATTTCTGATTTTAACAACATCCTCCAACGACACATTATTTTAAGTGTTCCTGTAAAAAAGCCATTATGGATATAAAACACCTCAAATTATTGTAATATCCTGATGAAAAGGAAAAGTTCAGCTCGCTCGCTCGCTGCCGGTCCTAAAACCAGACAGTAAATTGACATCGAGTGTCAAGCATGTAAAAGTCAAAGAGTCAAATCTGCGCCATAAGCCGAGCGAATATACTGGGGCCAGCATGAAAAACTACTCACAGCCGATCACATTACCTGCCTTTTTCACTGAAATAAGCAGTGTAATTTATCCTGACCTTTTTAGATTACTATGAATGTGCTGTCTGTGTAATTTTAACTGAAGCCCTCAGCAGCTTTGCCGGTCTGGAAACGGTGGCTATGAAACCCAAGGAGGCGGTCGCTGATGGGATCAGTGGTCTAAAACAGCAGTGATACAATACCAAACAAATACTTAGGGACTGCCTGACATTCACTGCTATTAACACACATCAAGGAGAATTACTTCATTCCATCACCAGCAGAGATTCACCTTCAGACTGTACTCCAGCTGAGACTGATGCCTTCCACTGACGGCTAATAACAAAAGCAGGAGCCTATTTTAGCTGTGACAAGTGTTTCAGGATTAGAATTTCATTCCTAATGAGTTCTCTGGTAACGCTTTAATTCACTACCTATGCGATATCAATTCCATTATAATCTCATTAAGCTATTGCACACTGAGGTGATTTCGAATGAATGTGAGACAGCCAACCGTACGCTCCCCTCTAATTGAGCAATACTTTTTATTCATTATTATTGCCCATTATTAAATTAATGAACTTAATGGACTTATTTTTCCAAATTGCAAAGACCCCTGGCAACATGTTTTTAATTCCATTAGCAGACATAGAGCCCAAAAAAAGGGGGGAAAAAGCAAGAAAAAGAGATACATAGGTGTGTGGGCAATTAGCCTACTGCTGTGACAGATCATCAGTGGCACAGTTTCTCTTCTCTAGCAGGAGTTTGTCCATCTTGTCCTGAGTCTGTGGAGGCAGCACTCACCTTCACACTCCTGTTTTCAGCTTCACACACACACACATTATTTCTGCGTTTTGTTTCCGATCTGCTCCGCTAATCCGTCACCGCACCGTAACACCACGACTCATTTAAATATGGTGTTGTAAGCCCAACTAAACACAAGCCGAATAATATATAACATAGATTTTCTGAAATAAGATCTTTTCAGCTACCAGAGGCTGCCACGCAAAATTGCCCAGAAGATGAAAGCGGCAGATCTGCATAACTGAACGGTTGATCAATACTTCTCAAACTAAAATGGCAAGTCTTGATAAGGTTATTGAATTTTCTTTTTAATTAAAAAGCAAACCACCGGGCCCTCCGTCAAATACTGCAGCGCCGCTGATGCTGATGAGAGGAGGAGAGGAGAGGGCTGTCCATGTTTATATGTTCATCACTATATGAAAAAAAAGAACACTGGCAAGGCTGTCGGCACATCATCAATCAGACAAAATTTATTTTCTGTTTGTTGTTTCTCGGGATTAAGCTGTCACAGAAGCCCTCAGATCCCAAACCATGACATTCCTGTAGATATTAATTCTTATTATGTGTCATTCATCAGCTCATCAGGCGTCATTTTTCCCACGTTCATGCTGGAAAACTGATGCAACAACACATTCAGTCCTGCTGCCCCCACCCTCTGACAATGCAACATGCAAAACACTGCCTCTGTTTTGTTTCATGTAAACTTACAGGAGTGGCACCCTCTTCTCCCGTATCCCAGTCATAAAAATGCATAATTTAAAAGAGCTGAGGCCAAGCTGTTCCTCAGCGGTGCGGAGCGAGTGCTGCGACGTATCGCCGCCAACATCAGTGGATAGAAAACTCTGCTCCCTGGAGAGAGTGCCATTACATTCAATCGCCAACCACTGGATAAAACTCATTTCACTCTGCACAGTGTCTGAATGGCTCTATACATTCTGCAGAGGCCACGATGTGATAGCACAGCATGTCACAGGCACACTAAAGGGCTTTTAGAGCAGGTTAGAGCGCGGCACAAAAGCCAGCGCACAAAGCCACGGAGCGCCGGGGCAGAACGGCGCAGGCAGTGTCGCCACAGCTGACCGTCCTCTCACAGCCTGAAGGACCCCGGTAAACAAACAGCACAGAGTCACCACTCTTTGGGAGGTCCACAAGCCAAGTTGTTAACAACAAGATAATGTCAGCTTCTATTTTTAGATGAATGAAAGCGTCTTCGGGTGAAGAGAGCCTTTTTTTGAAGCATTATTGCTCTCTCTCTCTCTCTGCACCTGAACAAATGATGGAAGGAAACGTTTTATCTTCTCTTATGAACATTAAAACTCGCTGCTTTTGCTCTGTTTGTGTCCCATTTATTTACAAGCACAGCGACCACAGACGCCAAATATGATCAGCGTAGGATTCTCTGAATCCTGTGTGGCTTTTTCAACTCTTTCTTTCAAGAATATCTTTAATCCTTTTGGTCTTAAAATGCTCCACATATAACAAACACAAGGAGAAGATAAGTTCTTACAAGGTACAAATGAACTCAAACAGTATGTTTTTTTTAAGTTGTGACATGATTTGTGTTGAATGGAGTCTTTAAAACCTGAAACTGTCGCACAGTTAAGGCATTTCCTGCACTTGGGGCTCTATAATGGTTACGCATCAAGTAAATATGAGACTTATAACTTCAGCAGAGTCTTCAGCAAAACTCAAAAAGCTGTTCCATAAAACAGAGTCTATCAGCATTTATAATGAATTCTGCTAAACGGAAACTGTCTGTAATGGCGGTATTACAGGAAGCAACGCATTCATCTCACCAAAAAGGCATCTGGAAATGAATTGCACCCCTTTTTTTTATAAATAAGCAAAGAATATTTCAGGTATTTACCTGCTATATTCAGCTCATCCAACTTAAACCGTCCACAATAAGTTTTTTACAGAGTGCTTTTCCTACAATAAAGGTGTGAAATTTCCTGCTCGGATCTTTTGGCTTCTAAACGGCTCAAAGCTTCTACTTAAGTATAATTTAACTATTAAGAATATTTTGTAGACTAGTGAGTCATTTTTTATTTAGTTTTTTTTTTATAAACTCTATAATTTATAAAATAGTCTCTATAGTTATAAATATTTACAGCTCAATATCTTATTCAACATTTAAATGAACCACAACAAGTAAATCAAAGAAATAAATAAAGTCCAAAATCTAAATGTTCATCCATTTTATCACTTTTACCCCTGAAATCTCCTCATCTCTTACTCTGTCTCTACCTGGCTTGTGTTAGCACACACTGTAGTTTTGGTTTCGTCACTAAAAAGCATTTTTCACTATTTAATATACAGCTACTTTAATTCCACTCAACTATTCTAATTCAATAAAATAATTGAAAATATTTAATAAAATAAACTCATTAATGGTTCTAACTTTATAAAAAAAAGCTTTCCTTTTGCTTTGATTCTGTCAGATTCTGTCATTTTTCTGGGCTCACTTTGGATGAATCAACTTCCTGTTGGCTGCCAGGGGTTAAAAAATAAACCAAACTCCAGAAAAAAGGCAAACAAAGAGAGGTCCAGCAGAGTTTGGACTCTTTGACCAGCAGCTTGTTATCCTCTCACCTCTATTCATCGGTGCATACATATATATTTTTGGAATAAAATGACACCCCTGTCACATTATACGGCTTTTTCACTGGGAATTATTTATCAGCAGAGCTCAGTCATCTTTATGGGCTGGCCGTTTGCACGCTGCTGAATATTTCTGTTTCTAGTCGGAGCTTAAGCAGAAGCTCTGACCAGCTCTCCCAGGCATGGAAACAGACACCGGTAGCTACAAATATACTGTACAGCAGGTTATATAATGATCATGAAAACTGCATGAGAACCAACGCCCCCCTCCCTCCATCACAAACAAACACAGAGGAAAATCACGCTGACAGGTGCACGCTGGCTTGGACGGATGCACGCGCACACGCCTGACACGAGGTGAGGTGAAGTAGCGTTTCTCATCATCGGCCGAGCCCGGCCGTGTCTGACCTAGAGGATGGAGGTAGGCCCGGGGCATGGCCTCGGGACCCGGCGCACAGAGCGAATTGGGCCTCCGCAGAGACTTATAAAGTCCCAGTTACAATTTACTGGGAAGGCGCAAATTGTGGTGTCCAGTGGGCGCAGCACGGCCCCGCTGTCAGCACCACTCTTATTTGCTCCACTCCCTTTGACACTGGCTCTCGATTAGGGTCATAAATTCCATGAAATCGGTCAATAACCTATAACACTAATGTCACTCTCCTGCCATTAATTTTACAGCCAGTGTGCCACACTGTTTCTTAACCCCCTTTTATGTGACGGGGGGTTATACTGGCCGGGATTGATTGAGAAGAGTATATAACAAGCTCTGAATAGAGCCTTTGCACCCATAAAAACAAACATGTATGGAAAAACAGCAGAGAAAAACGAAATCTCGCAGTTTTACAGTTTAGCTGTGAGGTTTGGGCCGTGCAACAGGAAACGCTCCGGTCCAGCTCGCACCAACAAACGTTAACCCTCTGATCCTGGAGCTGTTCTGGCTGCTCTCCTCTCACGTTTCTACCCTCTCTGGGATCATTTTTCACTGCGGTATAAAGTCCTGCACCTCGATGGAAACAGCAGCTTCTCAGGTGTGCTGAGCTGAGCACTTTTTTTTTTTTAGCATCTTGTTAGTGCAAAAAGTTTATTTCAATAAACCTGCAAGCATTGTGAGTTGAGAGAAAATCACCTTTTTCAGGTTTATTTTTCTTTATGGAGCCAAACATGACAAATTCATTTCAAGGTTATTGGGAAATGTACATATGTTGATCCTTTTAAAATTTCACATTTTTAGTGATGAAAATGTTAAAGAAAGATCCTTTTTTGGGGGGTTTCAGTTTGGTTTAATTCTGTTTTCTAACATTTTATTTGCCAATAAATTCCCTGAACGCAGTGAGGGGTAAAGCTCTGGTGAAGAAGTCACATGGCACGTAAAAATAGTGGAATCAGCAAATCAAGCGCTCTCCATGTTTAAGCATCACGCTGTTGCAGCGCGTTCTGGAAAGACTCCCCCAGGTTACAAAAACCCTTCAAATTACCCCCAAAAAGGAGCAAGCACTTATTTTATTTGTGTTTCTTGAAAGATTGGGCGGCGGTATTGAATCTAATTTGTCCTCACTCAGCTCCCGCAAATATATGCTAATATGTGCAAATGGTTATGCTTGTATGTAGATAGGAGGTATATAGGAAGGCAGCTGTATAACGGAGTAATGGAGAACTCCAATGAGATTTCCAGCACAGTAACCGAGGACGCGTTTCTGAACAGAGAGGAAAACTGGTACACCTGCTGACAACTGAGAGACACGCAGTGGAGTTTTTCCCCCTCACATCTTCAGCTTTTGCAGGAAACCTTCCACCGACAATATTCATCTCTGGATTCACAAGTTGGAGATGCCGTTTGAACAACTGGGTCTAAAATAGTGGAAAGCACATAAATTACATTTGTTGCTGTGAGAGAGGGCAGAGGAGGTTTTTTCTTATCATGCGTGGCAGGTTGCCAGTGGAAATGTTGCTGCCATTCTCACAGGGGCCTCTCCTCCAATCTTTTCCGTATGTGAGAGTTGACACTTCAGGGCATATCTATGGCACAGGCGTGTTAGCGGTGCACACGCCTTCTGCTGCAACGCTGCCGAGGAGGATGAAGGACTGCCATGAGAGACTTCTGGAGCTACTGACAGCGCAACAGGCCAACCGCAAAAAAGTCCAATAAATAAATAAGTCATGTAATTACCGGCGTGTGACGCTGGCTTTTTGGGGGAAAGCTAATTTAAACAGACGCTTGTGTTGAAGAACATTTTGAACGGGAGGATGAGAGGGAGCTGGTGAAAATGAATGAGTGCTGAGAGAAGCCGTTTCTTCCCTTAGATCAGCTGAATGCGGACATTTTTAGGCCATGAAAATTGTTTTTGTGTTCCTCTAAGCTTAATGACACCTGCTGTGATCCTGAAACTCGCTCGCCGTCCTTCTGTGAGAAACACAAACGATGCAGTCGCCTATTTTTAGCTTGAACTCTTGGAATTTGGGGCAAAAATCATCTTTTAACTTTTGCTCCAGTTTCTTTTGGCTCATCCTTTTGTTGGAGAACCCGTGAGCTTAATAATAAATTTTTAGAATTATTACCATGTAAAATATCGGCTTTGCTTTAGTCCTGCTTAATCAAACATCTTTCTGCATGTGATTAGCTCGTGCAGGATTGTTCCCTCGGTCAGGAGACCCAAACAGACCGTAGCATCTCGTGTTTTGGCAACTTTCCATCGTCCTCCTCCGCCTGGCTCTTTGAACCACGTGGCTGCAGTTAATCAAGAAATCAGATTTTTTATTTTTGCCTCCTCTGGACTGCTCCGAGTCGAATTGACATGGAGCCTCGACGGTGGTGAGGTAAAATGGCCGCTCGTAGTAACAGCTCACAAGCCCCTGGACAACCTGAGGCATGGCCATCCAATCCCACATCATTAAGGCTAGAGTCCTTTATTGTGTTGGAGGCATTAAATGGTGCGCTGGCTATAGCCCTGAAGTCACACTCCACTAGGAGAAAACAGCAGAAAAATAACAGCACAGCTGGATAATGACTTTTCCCTGGGAGGCTGACCATGTGTACAAAAGTGCTAATGATAGCAGGTGCAATAAGCGAGCGCAAGGCTTTTACTGCGGCCGGATTTATTTTCCTCTGCTAAACTCACCAGTGATTTCCCCCGTGTAGGTGTCTTTCTGTAGTTTAAGAACAACCTACCACCTCCCTCTCTTTCTCCCTCCCTTTCCTGTATCTAATCTCTTTATCAGCTGTGCAGCTAATATCAAAGAGGTATGTGGTGTGAAAATCCTGCAAGTAAAACCTGCTGTCAGGGCCCTAATCACAATTAGCTGGGCTCCAGACCCATTAGCCCCAAGGGGAAGAGACCAGAAGCTGATGGAATTATGTTTAAAGCTAATTTTTGCAAATGATCCCACAGTGAAAAAAGGGTGGGGCTTTGGACCCCCCCCCCCAAAAAAAAAAAAAAAAACTGAATGGAGATTTTTTTCCTCTATGAACAGAGTCTCTATGAAGTCAGCATCCCACTTTGAAAAATATACAATTTCACAACTCAATGAAGTTGCAAGAATCTCATCGGTATTAGCGGTTAAAGAGATAACAGGTTTCCTGGATGTACTGACTCTGCTGCTTCCCCGGCTCGGCTTTGTAGCAGAGCTGTTACATCAGCTCTGCTACAAAGCCATGTTCGCCATCCACATTATAAAACATTAAGCTGCAAGTTAATGACTGATTGCAACAGCCGTTACTCAAACTTGTGAGAGAAAAAAGGAGCGCAAGCACTCGCAGACAAAACAAGGCCACGTGAGCGCCCGGAGTGAATCACCTGCAGTGCAAAGCCTTTCAAAGAAGCTCCTCACATTTGATGTTAGGCCCCCAAACTGTTGAGGCTGTCGGAGGTCTTGCTGGGAGATAGAAATGTCTGAAGTTATTACAGCAGTCAGGTAAAGTGTGTGGCAGCGTGGTCCTGTAATGGGGGTGGAGAGCCGGCCAGCAGCAGCTAATGAAGGCGTCTTGGGGAGTACTAAAGAGTCTACGTGACACTACTCCTGATTCGCCCGTCAGAGGACACAGATCAATTAATACATTAACAAACGATCGCGAGCACTTCATCTTGCAATATGAAACCGACGGCCTGCCGTCCAGAATGGCTGATCAGCTCTGCCTCTTTATGCCGTTCGTCATGAATTCCAACATCCTCTGCCAGAGAGGCTGCTCGCCTTTTATTTCTCATTTCATCTTCAGCCCCGACACAGCACGCGCCGCACATGTATGCAGTGTGATATAAAGCATGAGACATCGTGTGAAGTACTCTAACCTACAGTCTGATGCACCACAGATGACCCAATCACAGGAGAAGGGCTGAACGTCGTTCCACCCGTGCTAATGGCTGCGGCTTCACAGCTTCTTAGACAACCGTCTGTCGTTAGATTCTGTCCTGATAAATAAAAACAAAGCTTTAATGCAGGCGAAGCACACCATGTGAGCAGCCTGCGGCACACTTGAGTGCGTTGGTTGGGAAGTCTAACGTAAAGCATTGCTCCTTGCCATGCCATATATATCCAGTCTCCCCATTACCACCATCTCTACTCGACAGCAAGGGCCCTGCACTGCTAAATTATTCATCACACTGAGGGGAGGACAGAAGCATGCATGGCTTCTCCACTCCATGCCTCTTCCCTTTTTCTCTCTGTCTCTAATTCAAAAGGAACAGCCGGGTGGAGAGAATGATATACAGGCCATCTTTCCATCACTGTGTGGCCATTGCAGGAGATGTCACCTCCACTTCCTCCAATTACCACACTGGAGCTGAGGCTGGCGTTTTAGGCTGAGCGCGGTGGCAGACCAGACGGTAGCCGGCCTGCCCGCCGTGCATGTGTGCGAGGGGAAAGGTGGGTGGCACCCAGGGGTCCCATGCATAACCCGGGACGTCTTTGTATACACATTCATCTATATCAGTGGGCAACAGGGAAATGTAAGCCAAAGGTAATTGCCCTGGATAAGAACATCTGCTTGGTGAATAAATATTCTAATGAGGGGAGCTTGCGGGTTCCCCAGACTGATGCACGGCTGACAGGCCTCCGGAGGGACGGCAGGTAATGCTCACCACCTGCACTTCAAGCGGGAGGCCGCGCCACCTTCCTGTGGCTGGCCGGCGAACACACACATCCCAACACAGGTGACGATAAAACAAATGGCTCACCCCTCGCTTGTCTTTAAGCATCTGTGATTCTGCATCAAGCTGTTTTCTTCATTTTCTTTAAAGTTGGCATGCCGCTGGCCTGCTTGCCAACTCCTGACTTAGCAGTTGATCTATAGATGCATTCATCTATCATTTGATAAGCAGGAAAATCCCATCACAGATGCCTGGAGATTAGTGGAAAAGTCACTTTTGCTTAGCAAAGTGCTTTCCAGAGTGAGGAGCTCCCACAGATCTCTTCATTAGCTACTTTAGCTAAACTAAAGGCAGATTGTCACAACCACTTGTGTCTTTTTGCTGCTTTCTGGCGATGATGAAGATCCTGAACTTCCCCGCGTTGCTCCGCTGAAGCCCAGGCTTGTTATTCACTGCCTACGGATCTACATCCTTCTGAAAGTTATTCTCTTTGATCTAAATACTTTATGCTCAATGCCCACCATAATGTTTTCATAGAGACTAAACGGACATGTTTTCTTCTGTCTTTAGTTCTAACCTGATGTTTATATGCCTCGACCTGCTTTATAATTAAACTTACAGTAAGATGGGAATTAAAAGTAGAACCAGTGAGCAACATTAAACATCACTTTGATGTTTTCCTGTTTTAAACTAATAATTACAAAATAAAAACAGATTTTCCCTGGTTTGCCCAGATTAATGTTACTTCTGATAAAAGGATATAAGACTTTATTGGATGAAACATCCAAGGTGTGTGTAGTGCATCCTTGAAGCGCTCGCCTCCTTAAAAGCCGTTTCCTTAGAATCCCCATCACATATTTTCCTGACGTCATGTTGGGGAGTTTTGTTTTCGTTATTAGATCACCTCCTCACAGCAAAGCCTCTCGTGTAAGACGCTTATGGGGTCTCTCACTGTAGAAATATCGATCATCTTTTCTATTTTGGGTAAAAGATTTAAGCATGGCATCAGGATAGTGTTATAATCCAGGTCCCACCAAGTACAAACGATTTAGTTTTGCATGGACTTCAAACAGAAAGGCTCATCACCACTAATTTACAGCAACATTAATGAATTCACTGCTAAACTTTTTGCAAACAATCTCAGACGCGAAGGCTCCTCAGCTAATGCGATGAGAACAAACCGGCTCCGGCGAAGCGGGCCCAGCGATCCAGTGATGGGGCTGCAGGGCTGTAAACTGTCAGCATCGCTGCCTCGCTCCTCTCAGCCTGCATCCGTGTGTGGTCATCACTCTGACTGGCTGGAGGGGGAATTCGTGATGAAACTGGAGGTGGAGATAGGTGAGCTGCATCCTTCGCAGCACACCTTCAAAGAGGCCAGAAGACAGTGATGAGCCTCCCCCAATAAGCATCAACACACAGGAGATGCCCCAAGACGAGCGCTCTGAGTATCAAAGAGGCCTCCCCGTAGGAGCCAAGCCTCAAAAGCTGCAACACTACGCGCCCTATTATTTTCTTTTATTCATGACATAATTTGGAAACCATAGCCCTTCCTGTCACTTCCTGTGTACTTGGAAAACAAGAAGAAAACTTTACAAATGGTTGGAATGAGAGCTTGTTTCTCCACTTAGAGTAACTTTGGCCCGAACACATCCTCTCCACCCAGATATCTGAGCTTTGAATCAATATCCAGTGTTGTTTCATTCATAGCGTGCATAGCATACTTTAGTTATTCATGCTTTGTTTTTCACATCCAAGTACAAGAAAGTGGTTCAAGTAGAAAGTCATTTATAATAGATTCATCCACGTGAAGTAACTTCCCCCCCAAAAAAGATGCTCTCTCCCCAGAAATCTGAACTCACGATCAATAGCTGCACACACACACAGAAAAAGAAGTCTGCAGGAGACACGTCTCTAACTGCATCCCACTAAAACACTGTACAGAGCTGGAAATATTCATTTACTTTGTGTTTCTGTGAAGGTGCAAAAAAAAATTTAAAAAAATCAAAGTTAGCGAAACAGCAGAGGATTAAAATGATCTGCATTGGTGAGAAATGAAAAAGAAAGAGTGCAAATGCAGAAAGCAGCGAGCGCTGGGCGGGTATTGTTGTGGTGAGAATACAAACCACAGAGGAGACAAAACCAATCTGACTAATCACACATGATCTCAAAGAGAATTAATCAGCAGCTCTGGTTAACAATCTGTAATCATCCTCATTCTGCGCTTAATGCCGTTTAATTTATGAAATTCTGCCTGACTCGGATATACGGGCAACGAAAACAACAACACGAGGAAAAGCCAACGCTGATGAGCGAGTCCCAGCGCGTCCCCGAAAGACCTCGCACACGCTGCATGCTGGGTACTTCCACCCTCACTGCAAGTTGGATGACAATACTTGTAAAGGTATTAGTGTTGGTAATATTCCCCCCCTCCAGACACACACACACACACACACACAGGACGTCCTCTCATTTAAAGGCTGAAGATATCGGACACAGAAACACAGGCCTCCACAGCTTCTGGCTGCAGCATCAATAAAACACATGGAGGTGGAAAAACCATCAGCTCTGCTCATGCACGTGGGAGGTGCAGCGCCCCACACACACACACACACACACACACTGCACATGCACTCATACATATATCTGTTACAGGGCTGAAACACGCTCGGTGCAGACTAAACCCTGGCCGAGCCGGGCTTCCCCTCTACTCACCCAAAAGTACATCATCATGTTGGAAGCGGGACAGGCGTGGGCAGGCGGGCGCAGGAGAGCGGGGCCGAGCACTGGGACCAGTCCAGCCAGCGTGGGGGACACGACGAGTCCGAGCGTGTGGACAGAGAGCTTTACTGGTCCCTGTTCCTCCTTCTCAGGTTAAGGTTTACCCCCCTTCTTCTTCTTCCTCTTCCTTTGCTTCTTCTACTAGCAGCTTGTTCTTCAGTTAATTTTTAAAGCCCCCTTTCTTTTCTCTTCTTCCTCTTCTGAGCCAACACAAGAAAGAGGGGGAGAAAGCAAGACGGGAGAAAGGAAAGAGAGCTGGGGAGGTGTTGTAACCTCTTTTTTCTTTTGACACTCTTCCACTCCACTTGCCTCTCCACACCACTCACTTCAAGACTCTCCCTCCCTCCCTCTCTCTCTCTCGCTCTCTCTCCTTCTCTCCCCCCTGTGCCGTCTCTTATTGGTGAATGTGAAATCAGTCGGTACGGCAGCGAGGCTCAACTAGAGCAGCAGGAGCAGCAGCCTGCGCTTGACAGCTGCCTCCAGCGTTCCTCCACCGGAGCCGTGTTGCTCTGCATAGAGGAGAGCACCCAACAATCCGGGATCCTGCAGACGGTACTGTAAAATTCAGCGTCCCGGCGAGGAGGAGGGGGGTAAGAGAGGGAGGGGGTGGAGAGTCGGGAAGCCAGGAGTCGTGGTGGAAAAGCTCTGCAGGGAGGGTGTGGAGGTGGTGGGGAGGGGGGGGGGACTTGTGTTGATAGTGGAGGACTAACAGATCGCTGCTTTCTTCTTTTCTCTGTCTCAGACTGAGACGAGTTGCACTGAAGTTGTGGCAGTTTCAGTTCAAGAGAAGAAGACGGCTGCTCTGAGGGAGAATATTTTTTAAAAAAAGCAAAATTTAGATAAAAATAAGGAGCAGAGAGATCTCGGAGAAACCCTGAAAGTGTGGCAGAGGCATCTTGCCCTTCTACGTTTTCCTCCTCTTCCTCGCTGCGACCCGAGCGCCTTGGTGAGCGCGAGCCGTTTCCAGGTGACGTCCCGTGGCAGATCAGAGGCCAGAGTGGTGTGAAATACCTTTGTGTGCCAAGCTATATTACATTACATGCTTTAGTGTGTTTTCCATCTGGCGGCTATAAAGGTGGAGGAGGAGGAGGGTGGAGGCTTGGCTATCTTCTAGACAGCACTGTAACAATGAGCCTGCCTCAGCAATTTTCAAAACCTATCATCAATACACGACTGGGAGCTCACGCTTTTAAATATTAACCCTGTGGCGGCCGGGGCAGGCTGCGGAGAGCTCCAGTGGTTTTGCGGCATCCTCTGGCGCAGGATCATCCAATAAAAGACGTCCTGGGGGATGAGCTAATTTGCTGTAGGATCCTGAAGAACATTTGCCTGCTATAGAGCGCGTTGCCGTAATGAACAGAGCAGATATATTCAGGTTATGTTACCCATCAGTAATTGCCACATAAGGAGGCAGAGTTAGATTTGCAGCTGGCTTTGAGCGAATTCATACACAAGGGGCCTCATTCATATGGCGTAACTGTCATCTTAAATTTATCACCCGTTTTATTTTTTTCTCCTTCCTCAGAAAAGCACGACCCAACAGTGAAGTATGAAATGGCAGTAAAAGAACAGCGATGAGTTATTTTGTTAAGATTCCCATGTTTTAGGGACAATAATTCCAATCCACTCTCCTCTGGCGTGCAGTCGCACCACAATCCAGGCTTTCCACACACACAAACACACAACCATGCACATACAAGCCCTTCATATCCTTCTACATGTCCACCACAACACCATGGATTTACATTAGCAATCACAGAGTGGATAACCTTCCCACTCTTCCATCAATCTCTGATGGGAAATAAAAATGAAATGCACTTCTCAGGCAACTCAGATTAAAGATCACGCTTTTATCAAATACTGAAGTCTATTTCAAGTCCTGCTCATAAATAACTGAGCGGAGAGACGGAGGAAAAGACTAGGGTGGAGGCAAAAAAAAAAAAAGGAAAAACAGGGAGACAGGCGGGGTGCAGACGGAGCATCGTGGTCTGGAGCTGAGGGCACTTGAGGTTGGAGGGATCAGGGGGGAGAAGAAAAAAAGAGGTAGAAAGTAAGAATCAGAGAGCATTTATGCATCGGATGATTCCCACATCCACTTTCCTGAAATTTCACTCAACTCCAGATGCAGCAGGAGTTTGGGTGGAGGACGGTGTTGAAGCCAGCTTCCTGTCACCTCTCCGGGTTGCACTTCTCCCGTTCTCCACTCCTTCCCAACGCTGCCAGTGGCTCTCCCAACCATTTAGACTTCCCACCAAAGTCTAGACACTCCCCAGAGACACTGCCATCCATTATAAAGATGGAGCTTTCAAAGAGAAGAGGAAGCGAAGGCCTCACACAGAGTGTGCTCGGCCTAAAATGTCCGTCTGTGTCCGAGTCTCACCGTCTCCAGATCCGTTGTCTGAATATTTCATGATGATCTCACCTCTCTTCTGCAGCGCTGCTACTTACAGAGCAACTTCTGTCAAACTCCACTCAGATTGGATCATTAGAGAGACTCCAGGAGACAATGAGCTGCATCTCCTCTCAGGTTCTTCTCAAACTCCCCACGGAGTGCCGGGCTGCGGTTATGGCGGGTTCGGCCTTTTGTCCTCATTCATCAAACGGCGGGCCCCGGCCCCAGCTGGTGCGAGCCCCGGTCGGCCGGCCCCATCCCGAGTTTCCAGCTTGCTTTTCTCTAATCACATACTTCACTTTATAGAGTGACCTGCTTTACAGCTCTGTGACAAGGATCCTCAGCTATACTCGTCTTATCTCTTTATGTGTCTTCATCAGCTCCACAGGTGGCTATTGATGTTTCTGGGCTACATACATCACATCAGGAGAGGACATCATGAAAGGCTTCAAGGAGGGAAACAACAGGGAAAATTATGGCTGGTTTCAGCCTCCTTCCCTCTGCAGCCTGGAACGTCCCTGGTAGAAATGCATCCATTACTCCACCATGTAGTAGTCTTTTTTTAATGTAAACTGATTTAATGAAACAAGCGTTCCTATCCCAGGACATCGCTCCTCCACCTTCTTGCTTCACTATGCTGCTACAGGAGTGCAGAAGCTTCTTGTGTGTGTTGAATTAAAGAATTGAATTACCTGAAGAATTATTTTGTTAATCCCAGACGGAAATGACTCTAAAGACAGAGGATTTAATATTCATGTTGCTGGACGTCTTTGGCGGCAGAATATCGAAGCTTCCAGGAAATTAAATTTAATGTTCAAGTATTAGAAGCAAAAAATATTTTTAAAAAGTAAAAATTTATCATTAATTGTTAAAACAAATATTCTAATATTCTTAATAAATTAAGGACTTGTTTTGTATTTTGGCATGACTGTACTAAAACAAATTGCACTTGAGGAGCTCAGAGTGATTCTTCAGGCCATGGGGTGTCTCTGGTACGATACATGGCTGGAAAGTTTGCTCACTCACCTTTACGAGCAGGTAACCTGTAAGGAAGCTGATTCTGACGTATGTCCAATGCAGACCCCGGTAATAATCCTCTACTGCTATGTTTTAAGATTTTTGACTGGTATCTGCATGGGATTCTGGAGCCAGCGGTGGTCCCTTACCTCCAGGATCTGGGACCTAACTCCCCCACAGAGCCAGGATCAGCACAGAGAATTTGGGATTGAGGATCAGTTTGGGTGACCGGCACGAGGAGAAAGTGTGAACAGCACGCTTCACTTTGCTAGTCTGATAATAAAAGCTGTTAGTTCCACGTGGATCAGGATTACAGCAGCTCCATGCTGAGCAGAGTGGCTCACACCACAGCCATGTGCCAAGGCGCCATGTTGCCTTATCTTGCACACATGCAGCAGATGCAGGAGCGTGGTGTGGTCATCTGACAACAGTGAGGGCCGCACTAAAAGATACTTCAACACACAACTTATGTTACTCCGGACCACCAGAACAGCAGCAGAGAAGATGTCAGCATGGATGGAGTCTGACCGGTAGCAGCAAGCAGTGTGGCTGTGGCTGTGACTTGCTGCAAAGCCACCATCAACACATCCTGACAGCCCATAACCAAACATAACATAACTGAGCTGGGCTGGGCTGAGGAGGGGAGGGGTCTTACTCCATTCTGAATCTTCAGCTTTCTCACCCTGCCTGCATATTTAGCCTTGAAGGTGGGAATGTTTTTCTTCTACCCCTGGAAGATATCATTAAACATCATTTGTAAGCATACATTACACTATACGCAGCAAATCGCCCATCTGGTGATTTTGGAACTCACGGTCGGGGAGACAATAAATTCATCGTGTGCCTCTGCACATAAAGAATCCCACTAAAGTAATGCCTCCATGCAGACATACAAAGAGTACATTAGACATTGTTGTGTGAGCAGACTGTATGTAGTGTTAATAATGCAGTGTTTACATCTCGGCATTGAGCAGTCGGTTCTGGCCTAGGGGTACAAACTGGCAGGGCTGTGCGATAATTAGGGGCAGTGTGTTGGGGATGTGAAGGCCTGCAGCATGTCATGCTGATGCCACTGCTGGGCCCAAGCAGGAGTGCTGCACCTTCTCCGTCGCAGCCGGAGGTCGCACCTTTCACTTCAGCGTGCGCTCCCGCAGACTGAGAGCTCGGCCGCACCTCGGTGGTCGGAGAGGGGACGGGGGGGTTAAGTCTGTGACAGCGGGCAAGAAACATGCGCGCTCCGTGTTCATGCATACGTTCATATTGTTCCCACTACTCTGCTTTTTGGCATCAACACGCAGCATTTTCAAAACAAGTCATTAACTTTCAGCGTTCTTCTCCTTTGTCAAAGCCAATTTCTCCTACCTTGTTTGTGTCTCGTTTTTGTAAGATGCTAATTATGCTTATTTTTGCCTTTGCATGCTGAGGTCTGAGTTAGATTCCTGCTGCTGATCGGTAGCAATGGCTGCAGAGACACTAATAACCAGAATTACAGCACTGTGCAGAATCCTTGAGGCGCTCATTTCTTTACATTTTGCTTCTAAGGAGTTGGACTTTCTTGTAATCTTTTAAAGTTAGCTGGAGCAACAGCTCTGTAGGCTTTATGAAGGTCTTCAAAGTTTTTCCTCGGTTACTTTTTTCACTCGCTTTCAGTCCAGTTTTTGTACCTGACCACTTTCAAAGCTGACCTATGACTTGGCCCTCACAGTATGGACCAGTTACGTGTCGCAGTCAATTTTAAATGAGATCTTTAGGCTCTTTGTTTTAAAGACATCCGTAAATGTTGGTCTGCAGCAGATAACAGTAAAATTAGCGAATGTCAGCATGGTGCAGAAACTGGACACGTGGAGGACAAAAGAAGCGCCGGGACTACAAATCCAAACATCAACTAAAAGCGATGTCCTGAAATCGGAACAAATCCAGCAAAGACCTGAACCAGGACCTGATAGCAGAGATGTTCAAGTCATTTTTTGCAAGTCCAAGTCAAGTCTCAAGTCTCGATAAAATAATTTCCCATGTCTTTTCTTTTTTAATGAACCTTCTTATCTGCTGCTATTCGGTCAACTAAGAAATAGGAAC
>JAVQJG010047446.1:0-23087 GCA_036024015.1 Craterocephalus amniculus
GAAGGGGGAATATTTGCCAGTCTTATCTCTGTATGTGTTGTTATACTTCAACCATAGATTTTGGAGGATACAGATAACCTTTTGAGTGTCTTTTTTCCCTTGATAGCCTGAATGCTGTAATGGCCATGAAGACAAGGAATAATAGTAAAACTTGCTGAAATATTTAAATGGAAAATGGAGACTGCTGAATATGAAAAACCTCAAAAAGCTCTAAATGATTGATTGGATTGTTTTAAGCAGCAAAACAAAGTTGCTTTGTGTTGTGTTTAATAACTAATGACATATAATCTGTTACAATATTATGTTAATTTGATTTTGTTCACATATATGCCAATAAATAAAGTTTTAAAAAGGTTAATTTCAGCTTATTTATCTGCAGAGCTCTGAGTCTGTCTGCAAATATAGTCTTCCATATGCCTGAAAACCATTGCTCTCTGTGTTGCACTGCATTGTCACATACAAACCAGCCTCTCTATGATGCGTCCCTCGGTACCCAGGTGCCTGTCTGAATGTCCTTTAGCTCTTCTGCGACCTGTGAGCATTTTCAGTGGGCTCGCGCTCTTACAAGCCCACCCATATGAATAACTTATTGGTATTCTCAGCAGCTCGTCAATTATTTCCACAAGCTGTTTTTTATAAGCACCTCATTATTTCACTTATTTATTTAGCAAAGGGGTGCCACCTTTTGACATTTGGACGACATAATGAATAAGTTATGTGCAGCTGTAGCCTACCGCTAAATTATTACATGGAACTACAAAGTTTGGGAATATGTGACTTACATGGCTTTCATTTTCAAGGACTTCAACTTGGCTCTATGGCATATAAAGGATAAATAAACAGATTTATTTAGCTTTAGGTGTTCAAGAAGTCATGATGAACATCCTTAAATCATGAAAAAAAAAACTGAGTGGAAGATGTTGCTGCAGGCTCGCATGTTTCACTCTCAATTAGCTTGTATGGATATTTGCAAAAGCTCCAGAAGACTCAAATATTGCTATAAGCCCTCATTGAGATGATAGCTGCTTTGTGTGTGTTTTGGATTTTCTTCTTTAATACGCCTTCCCTCTGGGACACAAACAAACCAGCTGTTTATACACCACTCTTGTCACTTTAAATGGAAATCGTGGCAAACAAATATTAGTATGTCTGCTTAGATAAACCTCTATTAAGGCATTGGCTTATTTTCCTGCACCCTACAAACAAACTCGATCCTCCTTTGAGGGGATTGTGTCATTACTGAGCTTCTCAAGAAAATGAACCCGGGGCTTACATTTGTCATTGCTCAGGTTATAGGCATGTTTGGATAAACAGAGTATGACAGTCCAGTGTGCTGTGGTTAGTGGTTTGAATTAGTTTTACGACAGCACTCAATTGAATTCATGAAAATACATCATGTCAGACGATCAGGCAAAAGAAAATCTTAAACTGTCTTTTAGATTGTTCTGATATTTAATGTTACGCCAACATGTTTAAAGGTGCATTGCACAAGTTGAAATGCCAAATACTATTATTTTCTTTCCCCAACATCCTCTTCCAGCAGCCTGATGTGCAGGATGAGCCGATCTCTACCCACCTCAGCTGCCTCTATAGTCCTGTTTCTGCTGCTCAGTGAGAGGGAGTCGGGCTGGAATCCTCAGGGCTGCATTTGCAAAGTATTGTTTACTCCGCCGCCATTAGAGCATCATCGAGACAATACGGACGACTATAAGTGGATAACAACAGACCAGTGGCTTAAAGTGACTCACACAGCAACATATATGCCTGGAAGAGAAAGAAAAGAAAAACTTTGTCTAGTGTGACAGAAAGAGCCAGACTGGAGTCTGACCGTCGCAGGAGGAAAACGACAACATGGGAGCAGCTCTGGATAAATGAAATAAAGCTAAAACTTGCGCTATGCTCCTTTACGTTATTCATTTACTCCTTATCTGGTTATCTTTTCAAGGTTTTATAGACACCTCATCCAAGCCAGCATGACTCTGTGGGGCCCACAACGGTCATATACAGGCTGCAGATAAAGGTCCCAAATGAGTTTCTATAGTGGCCTAAACAACATTTCATGGATGGGCTTTAAGTTTTATAGCTGTTATGTTTGTCTGTATGTAGTTATTCATATTATGATTACAGGGGCTGCACGGTGGTGTAGTGGTTAGCACTGCGGCCTCACAGTGAGAAGGCCGCGGGATCGAGTCCCAAGTTGGTCTGATTCCGGCTGAGGAGGGGTTTGACACTGTGGCCTTCCTGTGTGGAGTTTGCATGTTCTCGCCGTGTATACGTGGGTTCTCACCGGGTACTCTGGCTTCCTCCCACTGTCCAAAGACATGCATGTGAGATTAATTGGGCACTCTAGATTCTCCCTAGGAGTGAGTGTGTGTGTGAATGGTTGTCTGTCTCTCTATGTTGGCCCTGCGACAGACTGGCGACCTGTCCAGGGTGTACTCTGCCTCTCGCCCATTGATAGCTGGGATAGGCTCCAGCGACCCACTTAAGCGGTACAGAAAATGGATGGATGGATATTATGATTACGTTCTCAAAATGAACTACTGTCATTTCTAAACTTTCTATTTTTTATCAAAAAAGAACCAGTATTTCCAGTAAAGAGAAACGATAGACAAACTTCAGTAGTCTTGTGGTTTAACAACTTAAAGCATGACCCTAGAAAAAACTGAGGAGATTACGGTCAAAATTGTCAAAAACTATCGTAGTCGATCAGAAACAGATTGTTAAACAGGGTTTGATCCAAATCTTTACAATAAAAGGTCTCAGAACCTGTATGTATCAAATATAATACATTCAGCATTATAGCGTTTAGACTTTGAGCTGGAGGACACTGGCTCAAAGCCCCTGCATCATTAATATGTAAAATGGAGAAGGCTTATTTGGTAAGTGTAATATGAAAAATAAAGATTTCTTTAAATACACAAACAAAAGGGAGGTTCTGTGATGAGACATCTCTAATTATGAACATTTTTATCAAAGACTTGAAAAGCACATCCATAAACACATTGCAGACCCAGCCTGTGGAATACTGTGCAACTATAATCGGCATGCACAAGAACTCACAGATCACCTGAACACCACTGGAAACATAGAAACGACACCTGAAGAAGAGTCAAACCGAACCAGGGCTTTTCTGGACATTTTGCATGAAGGCAGCATAAAAAGAAATGTATTCATAAAACCAAAACACAACAATCAGTATTTACCCTGGACATCTGAAATCCCCACAGCACATAAACTACCAGTTGTCAGAACACTTTATGAACAGGCCATCATCGTAACGGAGAATGAAAACTGATGGGAAGAGGCAAAATGCATCCAACATGAACTTGCACAGTGCCAAGACCTGACTAGGGCCGTAAATTAAGGACAATGGAAATTCTTTAAAAAAGCACAATAGACCAAAAACAAAACCTAAACAGTAACCACCAACCAAAGGCGAGAAAAGAGATCATGCCATATATCAGATATATCAGAGATATCAGAGAACATCACAATGGGTAATGAAAAATACAATAAACATAGTAAAACCACACATAAATAAGGAGAGTTACTGGTTTATCACCAGGGTGAAATATAGTGGAACATATGAGAAGCACTTAGAGCACACAGACCTATGCCAAGATTTTTATTTTTTTTTATGATAGTGGGCATTATTTTTGAGTTTAAAGCTCTAATGGCACTCATCCCAATTTCCCTGTAGGAAAGAATCCATTGAAAAATGTCCTGGATTCAGGCAGTGATCTGGATCAGTGGCAACCAAACTGTGGGTCGGGACCCTCATGTGGGTCACGAGATCCTTTCAGGGGGTCACAATTGTCAAAAATATATAGCCTACATTTATCAAATAAATCTGGGATTTTTATCATGGCTGTCAAAATTAAACCATTAACGAAGAGATAAAGCTAAATTTAACTCCTTAACTCTTTAACACATTAATGCACAAAGAAAGTTTGGGAACCAGTAATCTGGATCGCGGTCCATTTCTGAGATTTTCTGAAATTTGAATCCCAGTCCCAGCTCTTAACTTTTTGAGTTGTATTACATGCCACCCAACACCTACCCTCTGCCTTGGGGGAGATAATATTGCAGTATAACATACGAAATCCCATGCAAATCATGCAGTACAACATTTGTGGGAGAAATATGAAGATCATTTGACACTAAGAAGACAATCACGCAAAAATAACGCAAAAAGGAAAATAAAAAAACAAAGGACCTCAAAAAGAAAGAGCCAAACAGGAACAATTAAAAACAGCCATGTTGGATCATTGCACAAGAAAAAAACACATCATATACTGGGACAATGCAAAAATCATTGGAACAGAGACAAACACAAAATATGGATTAAGGAGGCAATAGAAATATGATAATGGGGCAAAGACCACCATCAGTCGGGTTAGTGACTCACTTCAAACCATTGAGCAGCTGGGGGGGGCGTGGCCAACATGGAGGAGCTGTCAGGTGATAAACAACACGCCATGTGGTCAGACTCCAAAGCCATTTACAGATGCCAGTTAAAACAAACATCTGTGATCGTAACGGTGAAAGAAGAATCAGTCAAATGGACAGAGTTGGTTTGTCCCTTCTGGGTTTCTGTAGAAGCACACTAGTGCAAAAAGGCAGATATCAAAACCAACTTGTGTTTAGTCATAAAAGCCTCACATGGCTTTATCCAGTAATCACTTCATCGACTATCTATCTGATCATTGCTGTTGATATATATTTAAATCTATGGCAAAGTATAGTGGGGGAGATTTCAGTCAATCCAGGGGTGAGTAACTTCCTCAGTCCTTAAAGCAACCGCTATTTTTCGGCTTTTCCTTCAACCTGAAGCCCATGTTACCTGTGGTTACATAAGACAGGACGACACTCATCAGCATTAGATCCCGCTCAGCTGATTCTCAAACCATCTCTGCCCCCCGGTGCACCCTCTGATTAGTCATCCAGAACAGCTTGACCAAACGCCAACACAGCAGAGTGACTGACCCATAAACAGACGGAATAAAGCCAATATTAGAGTTTATTAACCCCAAGTCATTTTGGACTGAGGGCTACTCGGTTATTTAGCCCACTTTGGTCAGATGAGAAGGTACTTAGTTATAACAACAATAAGAGACCATTATGCCCACATCTCTGCAGAGAGTGACGTCATCGCAATTCATCCAGCACCTCTAAGACATCATGTCTCATCCTTTCCACCACCACCACGTTGCACTGTCCGAGGGTTAGCAAATGCCCTGATCGGGGTCTAAGGAGAAGATTCCTCTGGACAACATCAGGCGTCTCATCAAGAGCATACCCAGACGATGGGAGTGGGGGACACATCCATACCTCCATGGGTTAGTCATATTGATTTCCATTGATCATTCTGATGTTATTTTGTTTGAGACATTTTTAACATATTAATATTACATTCATCAACATCTAAAATGTTTTCCCTCAACTTTATTCAATGTATTTTACAAGTAAAGTCCAGTGATTATGCTGGAATTTCTCCAAATGACCCTCTGATGTAGGTTTAATGATGACCGATCTGTGATCCTTTCTGTTAGTCTACTGTAACACTCTGCTCAGGTTTTACCCACTGACTGCTTCAGACTACTTCTGCTCAGACAGATTTAGAGATGTGGATGGAGGCGATGATATCACCAGCGGAGGTCTCCTAAACTGTTTAAAGATGGCCTTGCAACGGCTGTCAGCCTCCACTGCAGGCACATTTAGGATGAAAAGTGGAGTTGCTGACACCAACTGAGACATCAACAACAGTACGTGTCACGGACTGCCTGCCGGATGCGCACATACTCACGTATCTACTAACAGGATAGATGATCGGGACGCTCCGTCCCCCCTTGGCCGGGTTGACAGTGAGCGATTGCTGACTGACGAGCAAAGTAGTGAAATCCTCTGATGGATGAGATAAGTGGGCCAAGGCCTCGCGCGCACGCACACACACACACACGCACGCACACACACACACACACACACACACACACACACACACGCAGGCCTTGTTTAGGGGAATTCGACTTGACAGGCAGCTGAGCAACAGGCATCGTATCGTAGTAATGATAGCACATGTCATCTCACACTCCAGCTGCGGAGCTCTTCCAGGTTTAGGGTGGGTGTGTTGCTCTGGTTGCCATTTCCACTAATGATCCTTCTATTTAATTACAGTGATTATAGAGTTTAATCTCTCAGTGTAAAAACACACCCCGACGTGCATCTCTGGAAGAAGACAGCAGTCTGCTTCGCTTGATTCCAGCGAGCGTCTGATTGCCAAACCAGCATGAAATATTGCAGCTGACAAGTTCTTCGCTCAGGCAGCCAATCATCGGGGCATTTTTAAAAGCTCTCCTCATTCTTTCACTCCAACAATTTCATCCCAGGGATGATTGATCCACGTTCATGTTTGAGATGCAAATGCCAACACGGCATGAGTGAAATATAAAGAGACCCATGGAGGGCGTGCATGCTGGGAATGTTCCCTTTTACGCCCTTTGCTAGTCTTCTTTTGTTATTATGCAAGTTGGTGAGTTCAAAGACCCCCGAAAGCTCAGAGTAGAGCATCGGCAGCAGCAAGATGAAACTAAATAAAGGAGGTTAAACCAAACGTTTGACAGCGTGTGGTGAACCAGGATTGTCTGGAAAGGCACCAATGACAGGGCCGGAACTAGCTGCTATGGGGCCAAAGCAGAATTTCATTTTGGGGAACCCCAGACCACCAGAGCACTGGTTTTGCTGCTCCCAAACAGATGCTGGTGAATCATCAAGTGTCTAAGAAATTCATGTAAAAACGCTGCATGTGACCTTGAATGAAACTTTTGAAACAAAAACTGAAGGCACAAAAAACAGACAATGACTGCACAATTTGGATTTTCTTCCCTTCGTTTTTCAAAGGCATGATTTGATGCATCATACCCCTCTTTCCATCCACATTCCCACATGCTCTCCTTTCCCATCTAGTCCTTCCTCATACCTCTCAGTGTAATGTCTGCTAAAAGTAAAACATATACACCAGTGGATTCATCAGCTAATTATTAATTCATCTGGATTCAAGTTACAACACAATTATAACCAAAAATCAGCTTGTTTGGGTAAATACAACACAAATG
Organism: Craterocephalus amniculus; assembly: GCA_036024015.1. Classification (NCBI taxonomy): domain Eukaryota; kingdom Metazoa; phylum Chordata; class Actinopteri; order Atheriniformes; family Atherinidae; genus Craterocephalus; species Craterocephalus amniculus. Next base: position 7,116 of record JAVQJG010047446.1, read on the forward strand.
CAAATTCAGGTAATGTAACTCTGAGCTCACTTGCTCACACTATCAGCTACGTAACTGGTTAGCTGCATTTACACATTTACATAGATGATGGATAAAATGATCCAATCTAATGTGTGTTTATATGACTGACAGACTCAATATATTCAAACCCTCTATAAACATGCACAGTGCTACTAGTTTGGGAAAAGGTTTTTTTTTGTTGTTTTTTTTACTTTTGACCCTTAAATATTCTATTATTTTGAAACTCTCAGTTTTCGGTTCAGGTCTTTCTGTTGGTCAGTTCGGCTCGGGGTCTTTTAAACCTCATAATCTCTACCATAAGATTTGTTTGTCCCATCTTGAAGTTCTCATATAGAATTACAATTCCATGAATTCGGCTGAACCATGTTAAGCAAATCATATGTGAGACAAAACACACTGAACCTATCACACAGCATACATCATCAGAAGGCTCAGGGCCCGCAGCATATCTGACCACCTGAGCAGATCTGGTACCTCCACCGGGTTCTGCTGGAGGTTTTGCCTTCCTATCAAAAGAGTTTTCCTCTCCATCGTCGCTTCAAGCTTTGTCAGAAGATCGAAGACTAGAGTAGATTAGATGCATCTGTTGTTTCCTTACAGCATCTATTTATTATGAACTGGCGACAATCAGATTGGCTGATAGTAAACTGACTGTCCGACTGTCTGTAGATGACGTTGTTATGAATACAAATTAAATTGAATTGAACTTAACAAATGGGGCACCAGAAGAAGAAAATGGAAATACTAATCTACAGCAGTGGTTCTCAGAGGTTTTTCAGCAATGTACCCCCTGTGTCGTACCTTTCCAGCCAAGTACCCCCTAACCAGCTTCCTGGTTGGAACACAAGTGAACTGGACTGGACCATCAGCACCCAATTTGTACCTACAGGAATACTTTCACATTTCAAACATTTTAAAAGGACAAACATGTTTCCCAATGATTCATGACTTAATTCCTAGGAAAAGGTGTTAAAACCACAATAAATGTTCTCTCCTGCTCGTTTTCCCTCCAAGCATCTGAGAACAGAGACATATTTACAAATTTCGTGGCTATTCACGTATCAAACAAAAGCAGCGAGCTGTGGATTTTCACTCATCCATCAGTTCATTCAGCGGGAGGGAAAATTTGTTCCAGCCACAGTCTGATCAGAATAAAAACATTTCAAATAAACACAGAATTAAAACAGAATATTGAGAATACATTTTCTCTTTGTACTTACGGAAACATTTAATTTATAGCATTTAATTTATATTTGAGAAACAGTAATCCACAGAATATGTTTTCTGTATATGAAGTACTGAACCAACACAGAGATGCTGAGCTTCGGTGGAAAACGCAGGATTACGACTCATGCTGTATAATGATTCTGCCAAACACTGACTCACTTTGTCTGCCTCTTTGGAAATCTTCTCTGTGGGTAAATCGGCCAAATGAGGAAAAACAGAGAAAAGCAGGAGGGAAGAGAAAAGGGACTGAGGAGAGTTTATGGAGGTGCATAAGAGAAGATCTGCGACCCCTGGAAGGGTTTTAATGCACAGATGAGCAGAATCTGCTTTCATAAATACAATACGTGGCATCTTCTGTGAAACGCTGCTCGTGGCGTCGTTTTCATCCATTCTACCCTGTTTAATCCCACAGTGCGTCAGTGACCTTATGCATTTCTTTAACCTCTTTTCAGTCACTAACATTTGGGCTTTTCAGAGATGATATCAGTCTCTTCTGATTCACGAAGAAAAACACTTTTTTCCAGCGTTTAATGCCTGAAAACATCATGTTGATTAAAATCAGCAACACTTAAAGATAGTTGTGTTAGTTAAACCATGTGGTTGTGTGGCTGACAGATACAACTCAACCCAGGTATCTAGAAGTGAGGGAAGGATTATAGTATGTGATGATATGCCAGACCCCAACAGCTGACAAACAACTTGGCTGGAAGAAAATTGTAGCAATGAACTACACAAAAAGATGTGCGTTTTCCTTTTCTAATAACTCCCTCATTAAACACTCACTTTTCAGAGAGGGACATTACTTTATGCAAATTCGGCCCTCTGCTTTTAAGTCTAGAATATGTAAATGCAGCAGTTGTTGCATATTTTATGGTGCTTTTTATCTCGAAGAAATACAATTGGTTAGAAAACAGGGAGGGATTTGGACAGACGAGGCATCAGTGTTGAAGAATCAGACAGTTTTACCTCAAATCTCGCTGTTGACTCTAATTTTATCAACAAAAGATAAAGAACCATGGGTTATTGTCATCACAGACCTCTTAATATAATATTGCTTTGACTGTCTACAGCTTCTCCACCCTGAACTGGACAAACCTGTATAAAAAATGAGAGATAAAAATGATGTAATCATTGAAATATAAGTGTGAGAAAGTAGGACCCATGTTACATAAACTTAAACATCTGATCCTCCAGGTGGAAGTGTCTGCAGACTGCAGGATAAATTGCTCTCAACTCTTTGCCCAGTCACTGAAACCCTCTTTATATGGTTGTAGTAGCGACAAAGCTGAAGAATTTTCAACTTTGTTTTGTCACCAGCCCCCATGTGCAAGTCTGTGTGAACGGGCTTGAAATTTCACATGGAAAAATGTCGCCTGTCACTCGGCTGTCACTCGTGCAGGCTCTATTAAAATGATGGAGAAGGAGTTACGAGCCCATAAGAAGCCCTAAATGCCCAAAATCAACAAAGCAAGGCAAGTTTATTTGTATATTGTCAGGTCCAAGACAATTCAAAGTGCTTTAAATAAAACATTAGAAGCAAGAAAACTAATTACAATGACAACATTTGAACACACACAAACAAAAGCATTAAAAAGATTAAAAGCAAGAGAAAGTATTACAGAAGTTAAGCAATACAATACAGAGATCTCAGAGATGGCTGGAAAGAAGTGGAAAAGTTCAACCCCAGTTCTGTGTCATAGTGGCTTGACAAACTATTTCTAGCATGTGATTGTTTTTATTTATCTGTTCATTCTGTATCATAATTTTACTTGTGCGCAGCACTTTGTTTCCACTTTAGCTGTTTCAAAGTGCTCAAATTTCTTTCCAACAATAGTAGGCTGGCTCTGCTGGTTTATTTCAGACATCACTAATTCACCATCTGAATTCAGCCTCAACCTGCGTTTGGTGGGTTGGTCATAACACTGAAACACCTTCCTTTAATAATGAATAAGAAAACTGCAATAAAGAAACAAATGAGGTGGACATCCAGCAGTTTGTATTCTTTATCTAGGCATGTGGCGTTCCTCAACAAAACAACATTTAAACACTGAGTTGTTCCCATTTTGTTCTGGTCACGCAGAAGGTAACGATTGCTGTGTGTCAAGCTCGGTAAGATCGAGACTCCAGCTGAAATACACACCTTCCCATCTTGTATAAACCCAGACACGCTTTAAATCTGTAATGCTGCAGATGTTTTTGTAAAGCACTTCATTGTCTTGAACAGGAAATGTACAATACAAATAAACTTGCCTATAGAGCCAAACGTATATTTGATACACAGAGTTTGAGACATTTTGCATCACTTCATGGTAAGTACTTTGCTTGGTACCCTGCAGTACATAATCTGTTGTTTTCTACTCCCTTATGGATACGAGGAAACAGAAGACTGAACTGCAATAATTTTGACATAAAATATGGTCATAAATGGCAAATATACCAAGATCAAATTTACCAAAAATAAAGACTTCAGATTTAAAAAATTGGACTTTTCTCCCAGTTTTTCTTGTTTTTGGCTACAAAAGCACAACAGTCAAATATAAGGCCATTTTATGTCTGAGCGTAAAGCAATGGAGGATAAAACCTCACCCAAACACAAACCTTATCTTTAACAAGTCCTGCCTTAACAGAACCTTTTTTTATCTATGTGATCTAAATATACAGGACTAAAACAGTTCATGTACTCGCATACAAATGACTGGAAGGCCGGCGGGAAAATGGCATAACTGTCAGAAACACATCTCTGTCTTGTTCTCCGAGCCGGGCCATAATGAGAGACTAAAGGAGATCAATTTCCCTCTCCCTGCCCTGTCAGCCGTCACCTACCTCTCCCTACTGAGTTTCTCTCACACATTTCTTTCCTCATTATTTATGTCCTGTCATCTCCCTCAGCTTGTCGCGATTGACGGCGGCTTTAAAGCGCCACTCGCCTCCAGGTAAATCTAAAAGATCCTCACACGAAGCTAGAAGCCCAATTTCTTTGGGAAATGGTGACAATTCACCCTGATACGTTTAGTGAACGTCACACTTGCTAAACAGCTTAGCATGCTAGCGTTTCCACTGCACAATGCCAGCGCAAAAGAAATTCAATTCAAAATACTCAAACGGCATCTTTTCAAATCAGACAATGGCCATTAGAGATTTCATTAATCCATCATCTGTAAGTCTGTCATTTCTCGCTGTGGAGGAGGAAAGGTTAAAGAAGCCATTGAAGCTGGTGGTTTTTATTCTAGCAAACCCAATAAGGACTGTATGTTTTATCTCTTCCACATGATGACAGCGACAGGCTGAGGGATGCCAGATGAGAGAAGATCCTTAGAGAGTCGCCTGAAAGGTTAGATTGGCCCCAAGCAGCATGGCTGATGAAGACACACACATTGAGACAGACACACACTCAGACACCCTTTCAGGCTCTGCCGGCTTCGCCTGACATGTCATTACACAAAATCTTTGGAATAAAAGCACTGGTTGGTTTTAAAATGGTGGGAAGAAATGTAAAAGTTTAAATCATTTTCATTTGTTGGATCTGGTGACTTTAAGATCAAAGTCTGCTCAGAACTACTGGCAGCTTTAAAATTTAGGCATAGAGTATAAAATCTGCAAGTGGGTTAAAAAGCTGAGGATCCTAAACTGGGTTGTTCAGTTTGAATAAGCTGGTAAGACAAAACCAACATAGAAAAACCCACCAGTGCTTACTTTGTGTGACCTAAATCAACAAATGATAGTTTCGGTGCAGATAAATGGGCTGATTGTCGGGACGGGTATGTTGATGCTCTAGAATTGATACAAGTTAAAATTATGGATTTGTTTCCCTAGAAAGACTAACTTCATCTCGCTGCGAACTGTCAGTAAAACTCCAAACTAATTGGCTCATTTTTAACGTATGTCCCCTTCAGGTAGTCAGTACGACACAACAGTTTGGCCAGACCAGAAAATAAATAGGGAAAATCTTGGCTTTGATCCATAACTGAGTAAATCCAGGGCAAGTATCGCAGATACAGATATCGATACCGATACCTTTGGCTGGAAATTTAATTTAATGATTTTTTTTTTACTTAATGATGATCATGAAACACGAAGATGTTGTAAAAAAATTAATAAACTGAATGGCAATGGCAATTTCTTATAAACATTATAAAACATCACCACCAAGTAAAAATAATTTTAAAAACTTAAAAATGGGCAAAACCTACAGTACCAATGGTTTGCTTGTCACACACTTTGCTTCCCCACAGTTCCCAACAAGAAAAGTATTGATCATGGTAGTGAACAATATCGATACTTGTCTTTGTATCGATACAACTGATATTTGGATGGATCTGTCTGAAATAAAACTCAACTTCCCAGTCATTTCATGGTGCATTTGTGTCCAAGCTTGTCTGGCCATTAGATCGGTCCATGCTACTATCCTGCAACTTTCAGAGACAACCCTTCTCCCACACATCTGAACCTGATGAATGTTTCGTCACCAGCCGTCGGCAGAGCTGACTCGTGGATGAGGGAATTCAGCCATTTGAATCAGGAGTGTTGAGGAAATGATGCTTCAAAAAGAGCAGCTGTGGGCATCCCTGCAGTTGGAAATGGGTACATTGGTCCTACACACCATAGCTGTATAAAGACTTTCGCTTACTCTGCTGTCTCACAGATCCAACATATGTTTTAATTTGTTGGCAAATCAACATTCGACACCTACGTACTACACATGCTTCTTGCCTCCGTCTTTATTTGCCTCTGAGGGGGAAGGAAGTGATGCTGCTAGAACATCTGCAGGACTGTCTGATGTCCCTCCCATCTCTAAACCTTACTTTTTTTAGGGTTAGGAATCTAAATGCCTGATAAAAGGCTTCGGTCATGATCCCACCTCGCCACTGAATTTCGATGCTCCAATATTTTTGGACATCTTCTGGCTGGTTATTGTTCGACAACAAAGTCACAGTTTTGGGTTAGACACCAAAATAACTTGACTACAGTCAGGAAGAGATCTTAGTTTGGACATCTTTTACATCTTTTATTGCTACCAATGTGTAACTTTGAGATGAAATCCCTGTCATCCACCCACCTATCTAATTTCTAAACCTGGATCCAGAAGGAAACAGAAATCAGAAAGCAAGCCAGGGACACCATCAACCAGGATGAGGAGGCTTTCATGTTCTCCGCCACCTGGGACTCTCGTCCAGAGACCATTAAGCTGTAGGGGGTGCGGCCAACCTGTCGGATCTGTCAGGTTGGCCACGGCCACGAATAACAGCTGATAAACGACACGTCACAACTGTTAGATGATGCTTCTGGATACGGTTAAAAAAAAACATTTCTTCTAGCTTAAGCATCGTCTGAAACAAACATTGGCATATCTGATGAGTGTACCCTTTACTTATGACTCCAAAAGTATCCAAGGCTCACGGTTTCATTACGGATGTTATTTTCAAGCAGAGGCCTAAAATATGCGCATATGCCTCCAAGGCTCTAAATACCTCAGCAACTATCATAATGAACAAAAAACGGGGATCGGTAACTTCATGGCAATCCATTCAGCAGGTAAAATCTAAGAATTTCAACCTTTTTTGTGGTGCTATCCATTTTTTAAAAATCAGGGTCACCATGGTCACAAGAATTCTTCCTCTTGAGATCCTAAGCGTCCATATTTCATCTCAAAGCAATCAGTAGGTGTTTAGATATTTCATCGACATGTAACTCCGCCAAGCACCTGCATCCATTTCATTTGCCAATTACCACCTGGAGCCCATTTATCACCACCTTAAGCTTCGCCAAACTTCTCAGTAAAATGCAATAGGACGAAGGATCAATCTGTCCCCACCTCTCATTAGGACTCTAAAGAGATTCCCCAAAGCTTAATTATTCATCTGCATTAATATCCCTTCAATTATTACTGATAAGGTGTGTGTGTATGTGTGTGTGAGGGCCAAAGATCAGCCCGGCGTTACCTCGGCCTCCCTCCTGATTAATGGATGAGGGAGAGGAGCCGTTCATGTATTATTACTGGAGAGAGCCTGGACCTTGGAGAGAGATACAGACAGAGCGGGACAAAGGAAGAGAAGGAGGAAACCCGGAGAATATTAATCGCTGTTTGGTATGCAAACAGCACACGTTCCTCTCCGGCATTTCAATATATAAATGTGTCTTTAAGCTCTAAAAGTTGTAAAATCTTTTAAATGTTTGTCTCCCGTCAACACAAATCCACCTAAATCTGACAGTTGTGGTGCGAGTTAAATTATCGTCACAATCAATCAATCGTTTCACAAGTTTTACAACCGATTTCAATTGATTAGTTGAGCTGTGAATGTCCTTTATTCATCATTGCTTATTTATTATCAGCCTGATTTTACAGTCTCACTGGTTCAGCTCTGATCCCTCAGACAGCTCCACTATAACTCTGGCATTTTAAACCATCAGAAGTTAGTCATTGGGACATTTTATACGAAAATAAAAAAGTGAGCTTTATGGGCTTTATTTTTATCTGGAAGGCAGAGAAATGTCAGTGTGGGAGCGCTACAGGAAAACCCTGTTCTTACTGTTTGCAGAATATTAGTTCCTACTGACACATGATCTTTTTTATGTTCCTTTACCTGACATGAGCACAATAGTTTTACCTTTTCTAGCCTGACATCTGGTGGACATGGAGAGTAGTGTATATATTTTTTAAAAATCCATTAAAATCTAAAATAAAGTAAATACTACTAAATACCAATATATTAAAGTATAGATGTTTTGATATTTGTATATTTATTACTTCATTTTCTAACTTTATAATCACCCCTTAACTATTCTTTATTCATATTCTGCCTGTACTTATATCCTTTTTTGTTTTAGTGTCATGTTTTTAGAGTACATTTATATTTCCGTTGTCAAATATTAGCCATTAAGGTCTTGAAAACATGTCTGAATAAGATTCTAATTAGGTTTTTACTTTATTAATCCCAAACTGGGTGATTTCCTCATGACCAGTTGACACCAGTGAGCAGTAGACTGCCATAGCCACGTGGCTACCACCACCGCAATATGGTTATTTCACTTAGTAGGATTCCTAAATGAGGGAAACAACTTGAACGTATGCGTATCAGCTGATGAGGGTTTGAATGAACTAAATAGAAAGGAAAGGGGCTCTTCATGTCTTTTAGGATGGGATATAATGTTTTGTCTTATTTTTCACAGGACTACTAAAAATCAGCAGTTTTGGATCAGGGTTAAAAACTTTTTTAACTGCCTCTTTTATCTGATCCGCAGATAATCGGCTTCTCTTTTTGAAAGCTTCTTTCTTTTCCTTGTGGTTTGTTTATTTTAAGTTTATTTAATACATCTTCATGTTTCATTTTTAACCCCGCTTTGATGCTTTTTAGTGTTTTATTTAAAGCACCTTGAATTGTCCTGCACATGAAATGTGTTACACAAAAAAACTTGCCTTTTTCTTTTTTACACAACAAACTGCGTGAAAAAGCCACTCATCAGACCAGTTTGTCCAGTGAGTCTGTGTGAATTGTAGCCTCAGTTTCCTGTTCCTAGCTGACAGGAGGGGCCCCGGGTGTGGTCTGCTGCTGCTGGAGCCCATCTGCTTCACGGCTGGGCATTTTCTGAGATGATATTCTACATAGCTTGGCTGGAACTGGTGCTTAACTAACTTCCTGTTGTCCTTCCAGCATCTCCAACCACGTCTGTCCATTTTAGTCCTGGCCACTGAATATTTTCACTTCTTCAGACCTCTTTGTCCGTCTTAGAGACAGTTATGCTCAGTGTCACTTAAATCTTTTTTCTTCTCTCTGACGCTCAGTTTGAACTTCAAGTCGTCTTATAAATGCGTTTAGTTGCTGCCTTGTGATTGGCTGATTAGGGTGAATCTGATCAATTGAAAAGTGGGTGTCAATGACAAACCTTCATTTGATAAGATTTAAATAAATTATTGATGCAAAACTATTTAAGAAGAATATTTAGACTGCACTGATGAAGACCCACATCACAGACTCCTCTGTCCTTTTGTCCTCAATATCTTCCAATTACACCAAAAAAAAACCTCCAAGAAATGACAGGAGGTCATTTATTTGACTATTTATATACTCTTTGTACGTGGCAAGGGATGGAAGCAAAACAAACACCTAAAAGTGAAGCAACAGGCTCTCATAAAAAAGCAGAAAGTAAAATCACAAGACAATTACACCTTAGAACCACTAGATGGCATCAGAGTAATACAGCTGCTGTCAAGCTGCACCAGCGTGGAGGGATGCAGGCCAAAAACACCTCATCTGATTTATTTCCTGTTCGGACCAGTTTGAGAAGATCTTGAAATGGCTTTTGGTGGAAAATAAAACTGCTGAGGAAACATGATGTTATCGGCGTATGTGTGGCAAGATGGCCGATTGATGGGTCAGGAAGGTCTATGCGGTCTTAAAAATATGTATTTTGAGGCAAATTGCTGAGCGGGTGAGAAGCCGATTTAAGATGCACACATACCATGAAAACACAGTTATAAAGGCTTGATTGCAGTAAGTACGTAAAACTTTATTTATATTTTGATATTGATCAAAGAGAAAGCTTAAATCATTAGAAAACACCATTGCTAAATAGTTGGGATTTAGTTGTACAAAGAGATTCTGCAGATCTCAATCTAAAGCGGAGGCAGTTGTATGTAGCACGACCAGCAGGCCTTGGTCACATGACCTTAGAGACCTGGTAGGAACATGCAGATGGAAAAATTATTTCATGTGTGCCCTTTAGGTGAGGACCAAGACCTTGAAGTGGTCTAAAAGATCAACCAGAAAGCTGCAGCTGATTCTAAAATGTGGATCTCCACTTCTAATAAACTGGCTTCTCGTTCTTTTCTGCAACATTGCTTCTAAAATAGGCCGAAACATCGTTCAGGTCTGATTGTTATTTAACTTGCAGGCCAACAGGTTTCCTCCCCTGACAGTGAAGTTTTCAGTTTTCAAGCACCATTGTGGCTTCCAGCCTATTTTTTCATCCTTTAAAGACTTCATTCCTTCAAGCTACCAAAAGGCCACGGATCCCCAGCTGCCCTGAGGTGAAACCAGGCTTTTTGACACAAATGCAGCATTCTGGTGTCCTTTTCTGTCTGTGATTCAACCAAAGCAAAGCTTTCCATAAACATATATCATTACTACTTTTTATTTTTCCGCCCTCTTGGTCAGCACATTTTTTAGACATGTTTTATTAATGAAATAATCAAGGAAACATGAAAATTGATTGGATGTATAAGATGCTGCCTACTAAGCACCTTTTTATGAAGGATATGTGTTTTAAATAAATTGTTTTATCGCAGATTTTGATGGCCTCATCTTTTAACTTTGGGGCCTCGTTTAAAAAGTTAGTATTCAGGCTCCTAAAACGCTGGTTGGATTAAAGCGAAACATCCTCGTCTCGATGTGGACATGTCCTTAATTCCAGCACTCAGGCTCTACAGTCCAAAGCTTGCAGAGTTCCTGTGCTCTTTAGGGAGTCCAAATTTGGAGCCACTGTCATTGAGAACTCCGAGTTCTACTAAAACTAACTAACTTCTTTTCAACAAAACCCTCAGATTTCTTATTGTTTGTTGTACTGTTGCATTGGGTATTTTGTGTTTTCTGATTGTCTTGCTTTTTAATTGGACAATATGAGCACATTAGAGCACATGGAAGGTCAGGAAGGCTTCCTCGCTGTCCACTTTTAAATCCCTTCTAAAGACCCAGCATGAGTTGCTTTCATACTTTTATTGTTTATATTGTTTTTATTTGTATTGTTTTACTGTTTCTAATTTTTATGATTTTTACTTTCTCATTTAATCTGCTTCTTTCTTTTGTATGTTTTTGATTCATTTATCTTTATTCTTTTATGTTCAGAACTTTGTTCAGTGGCTTACTGTTGTGAAGGGCTGTATGAATAAAATTGGCTTGGCACATTTGCCTCATCTTCTTTGTAGTTCTCTCTCCTTTAAACAAAATCTTCTCAAAGATAAAATAAGAGCAAGTGTTCGGATGCAAACTGCTCTGAGGAAGAGGGAACTGGTATGAGCTCCTTTAATCAACCCCTTGATGCCCAGTTTTGGAAATTTGTGACAATGGTTGTCACTGTTTCCACTCTTTTTAGTTGATTTATTTTCATTTTATCGATTTCTTAATACATATTATGTATTTGCTTTTACTTACTCATTTAATTTTAATTGTATTTAATATTCTTCCAGTTTTTCTTCCCTTTCTCTTCACTGTATTTATTTGGGTTTTAAATTATTGTTCTATATAGAATCATCACATGCAGTATTTACAAGGCTTCCAGTGACACAAGTATTGTTCTTTGTTTTTTAATGTGGTTAGACAGAAAAACACGGAATGATTTTGAGAGAGAAGAGAAACAATTGAAGAGAAGAAAAGGGAGACAAAGATACAAAACACAGAATCAGAACCAAAACAGAGAAAGCAAACTATTGAAAAAACTTAGTAGAAAACATCCAGCTGCTGTTAGAAAACAAAGCAGACCATCATTCGGAGCACCCACAAGAAAACTAATTGAGAAAAACATGTGAGAGTGTGTGACAGACTTTGAACTTGGATGATTAAAAATAAAATAAAAAAATCAACTCAGTCTAGATCAGGAATGCCCAAGTCCAGTCCTGAAGTTATCCTGTAACTTCTAGATGCAGTGAATTAATTAATGAATGAATGGCCCGTTCCCAACGCACTGCAGAGCAGAATGACATGCAGACAGATGTATTTCAAAGTGTCAGGATAGCTTTGAAGGACTGGACTGGGGCACCCTGATCCAGATTCTATTAATGAACTTGAATTTTAAAAAAAGGATTAAATTTTGATCTATTTGATCACAAACTGGAGGAAACTGTAGAAATGTATTGAGTTTATTTGATGTTTATTGAAAGTAATTTAGGTGGAAAGTATTTTCTTCAGAAGCTCACTTCCCCTTGGTTATATTATTTCCAAATTTGAGACTGGACTGAGAAGTTATTTGTTCTGTAATCAAATTCAACCCAAAAGAAAACTAATTTTTATAATCACTGTGACTCATTTTTCAATTTTTTTTATTTATTCATTAATTTATAAAAGCAGCACGTTTACGAGAATTTGTTCTTCAAGTGTCCTGTTTAAACGACTAATGTCGTTCTTTTGTCGTCCACAAGGTGGCAGCAGAATCAAGCAACTGCAGAAATGAGAGACTCAGTCCAAACCTCACCAACAGTCCAACTTTCCAATCACTATCATCTGGGACATTTATTAATGTTTCAGATCAGTTGACGACAGACCACAAACACCTACAGCTCTGGGAGGAAAAAAAGAAAAAAAAAGCCTAAAAAAGTAGGAGTGGTTCTAAAGCAAAGTTAGATCATTTTAACAGTAGTGTGTGCAATCGTTCCAGTTTTTAGGCGTGTGTTAGAAAACATTTATTTAATTAGATTATGCTTATATATTTGGAAGGAAATCATTTGAGAATAAAATATTTGTATATTTCTTTTTTCAAAAACCGTGTGGGTTTAATTTTATTCTATTTCCATTTTTACTTATTTAAAAAAGACGCAGATATTTTAAAAAATCCTCAGCAGATTACTAAATTCAGTTTGGTCTTATTCTATGAATAAAATAGAGGCAATTCTCAAATACAACTCAGTGTTTGCAAAAGAAATGGGTCATTTAAACCATTCGGATCATTTGCTCAGCGTTTCACCTAATTTTTATAAAGAGTGTAATTTCTACTATACAGATGAGCCAAAACGGAACAAAACCAGTCCAATTTGGAAAAAGATAGTACCAGAAAACAAATGTGTGTTTGGTTTTGTGTTGCGTGAATCTGTGTGTTTCTCTCACACAGCAAAGAAACAATCATTGACCTCTCAAAAAAACCTGATTTTTCTCCCCCAGTTTCTTTTTCTCTGTAGAAAAAGCAGTCCACACACACTGTCATGCAAGCCAAGCTTTATATCAGCTTTTAAACAAGGGGGCTCCTCGTGACTCCGTGTGTGTGAGTGTGTGCGCGCGCTGTGCGGAGGCACCTAGAGTATGGGCTACTCAATAAAACCCGCGGCTGCGATCCGTCAGTGCATTTATCATCCTATTACGGCGACAAATCCGGCTCCCAATACATGAAAGGTAAAATGAATTACCAACGTTAAGCCGTCAATAAAGTCATTTCTGTAAATGGTGTCTCAGAGGGGCCCCGCTATTATTCAACAAGCTTTATCAGCACCTTGGAAATTACGTAGGCGACGCGGCTTGTAGCGCGGCCTCTGCTTCACTTTGATTAAGGGCCCTGCCAGGGGCCGGTGACAGCGCTTTTGACTCGGGTTTTATTCAGCCCCGCTCCCCGTGATGAACACCGGGCAGTTCGGGCAGAATGAAGACTAATTAAAAGCTATAAATTATCTTTTGCAGCCTCCTCTCAAGCAGCCTCTCTTTGCGGCGCCAGATAAGAACAGACTGAGAGCTCATTTACCCACAATGGCGCTGCGGCTAAACAGCATATTGATACTGTCCTAATTGGAATTTAATTAAGTAGCCATGACTTCCCGCTCCGGCCTGTGGGATAAAGATTTCACTGCGGCAGAGTTAACCATCAACGCGTCCTCACTTTCATGCTGTCGCTATTACAATTATTAATATTATTATTATTTCAAATCGCCAATTAGAGCTTGATGACCATTTTATTCAATGGGAAATTTTACAAATATTTATTGTCAAAGCTCAACCCTGCTCAGAGGCCTTACTGGAGATGAATACGCCCTTTCCCCTGTTAAGGGCGTATGGCTATGAAGATGTATGGCTATAATAAGTTTCTTTCTCTTTTTTAGGTTTAGATGAAACATTTTGTGAACGCAGACGCTTTATCTGACTTTACAAGACAAAAATAGATGTAAAACTAAATATATCTGACCAGACCAAGATATAGAAAGGCCAAGTTATTAAATAAGGTTTTTGATATATATCTTTTCATTTGCTTTCTTTATTTCCTCTAAACAGCGAGGTTTCGTGACATTATGAGCTGATTTATAGCCCTTACTGTCTTTCAGGTTGAGTTAGTTTGCATAATCCAGAATTTAATGCTTTTTTGAAAAATATTTAAGATAACTTAATTATTATGCAGACATTAAGCTATTCTAGAAATATTCTAAAAACACTCATAAACCAAATGGAAAATGTATAAATAAACAAACAGCCGATGTGCTTTTTTCTTTGTTTCGTTTGTGACAGCGCTCAGCCCCGCAATTGTTTTTGTTTTTGCAGTGTGCGTGTGTGCCCACGTGCTTCTCTGCGTTAACGATCCAGCTGTGCTGGGCTAAGAGCGCGCGCGCGTGCGCGCATGCTTGCTTGGTTGCTTGCTCCGGCCACCAGAAAGGTCTCTGATTGGACGTCGTCAACTGTGACAGGGACGCGCTGCCGCCCGATTGGTCCCTTGCACGCGTGGTACGCGCACACGTGCTTCCGGTTGGGTGTAAGAGAAAAGGGGGAAAAACAGAGCCCGGGAGGGGAGGTGGGGGGGAGAACGGTTTTAGGAGAGCTTGGGAAGAGGGAATACAGACATTATGCTGCACCGGGGAGAGGCAGGGAGCTGTTGGCTATGCCAGCTTTCGGAAGACTATTAGGAAACATGTCGCGACTGTAGGCGATATTCGAGATCAACACCGCTATTTATTCTGGCGATAAAGCTTCTTTTTTTATTAGTTTTTTCTCTTTTTGTTTTTTTATATGAAACCCGTTTAAATTGGATAAATTGGAAGAGTGGCGGGAGAGTGCAACAAGTGGAATTTGCCGCGGAGAGGCCGAGATTTGCTTCCCATCACCAGCTATGGAAGAGCACAAGGAGCCCAGCGGCGGCCGGGACTCGACCGAGGACGACGGCATGTCCCTGTCGCCCAACCTGCCCTCCCCTGCCATCATCCTGCCCCACCAGGCCGCCCAGCAGGCCCACAGAACCACGAACTTCTTCATCGACAACATCCTCCGGCCGGACTTCGGCTGCAGGAAGGAGTCTGGCTGCCGCGAGCGCAGCCAGACTCCGGGCAGGGAGAACGTGAACCCGCTGGGCGCAAGGCCGACGCACGCCGGCAGCCTGTGCCTTGACTCCAACTGCAGCAGCGACAGCACCTCCTCGTCGCCCTCCTCGTCTTCCTCCACGTCGTCGTCGCCGTCGTCCAAGCAGAATTCGTCGAAACAAGGCGAAGCGGCGGGTAACGGCACCGGCAGATACGCGGACAGCCCCTCGTCTATTATGGTTATTAGCGGCAGCAACGGAGCGTCTCCTCCGGTGTCGAAGGAGAGCCAGCCGCTGCTGTGGCCCGCCTGGGTTTACTGTACGCGCTACTCGGACCGACCCTCATCTGGTAAGACGCTAGTAGTCCCCGAATTGGCCAGAACTGGGCAAAAACAGCGTTTTTTCCCAATTTTATTATTAAAAAATAATAATTAGAGATTAAGACAAAGAAAAAAGGCTGATATTTATCATTTAACCAAACTGAGCTGAGTTTAAAAGCAACTGTGTTAAATGCAGTAATTAATAAGATAGCTTTTTCCTAAAACATATGAATAAAAGGAGAATATGCTGAACAAGGGGAGTGTGAGAGGCTACTCAATATTTCGTTGTGCTTGCATAATGACAAGGTAGCTACATAATGGAAAGACAGAGAGGTACAGAAGATCATTCCTTCCAGCAGCCATCAAACTGAAGAACAAAACCAAAACACTAAATTAATTTAATATTATTGTAAAAAAAAAAAAAACTTCTACA
>JAVQJG010047459.1:0-13812 GCA_036024015.1 Craterocephalus amniculus
TGAGAGTTGGAGATCGGTACATCCCTCTCTGAAAGCGGCATGTACCACTGTGGGAGCGGTACATGCCGCTAGCCGAGCGGTACGTACCAAATGCCACTTTGGGATCTCGGCGTCACTCCCCAGTTGTGTGATATATCAGATGGGTCATCCTGCAGCATCCTCTAAAGTGGTCCCCTTCCTTCCACAATCACAGTTATTGATTAAATATCAGATGGGTCATCCTGCAAGATCCTCTAAATAAAAGGCTTAATAGTGGTCTGTCTTTAGAAATAAAGATGAAAATAAAGAATGTGGATTTATACATTAATTTGGGAATAAATATAGGTTTTATATTTTTCTCAATTATCTGGCGACCCCCTGAAATGAACTCCCATAGTTTGGGAAACACTGGTCTAAGTAGGCTTCTGTTATGCTTATAATAAGAAGGATGAAGCGGTTCACTGTGGACAAAGCACCTACATGTCCAAAACCAGCTCCTCTTGTTGAGATAATACCTAATTTAGATTTTTAATGATACGCGTACTAACTTTGTTATCAATGATTCAGGTGCTAATTTCACATATATATTTTTTTTAATTACCGGATTAACTTTTTAAGCCATAAATGTAGGCCATTATTTTTTATAATTATATGCCGATCCACTGAAATGACCTTGTGACCCAATTGGGGTCCCAACCCCAAGTTTGAAAACCAAAGCTTTAGTGGTATTATAGAATATACAGAGGAGTATTTAGTATACACAGAAGTAAAGGCTTTGCCAAAAGAGATTAAATGGAATGAATGTTACATATGCATTTACCTATTGAAGAGAAATTTGATGTCACGATTTTACACAAACTGCACTGTCACAAACCATGAAGCCATGAGTACTACAAAATGTTTATTTGTTCTGTTTTAGGGAGATTTCACCCGGACAGGCGAGAGAAAACTGGCCGGTGTGATGAAGGATGGAGTGAACTCTGCCAATCGCTACTACCTGAACCGCTTCAGAGACGCCTACAGACAAGCAGTAATTGGTAGGAAAAGACTTTTTTTACAGTTTAATATGTGGCTTCATGCCGCCTCTCTACCTAAAAATAAATAAAATCTGCCTTTGATTGACTGTTCTGAATGATCTGCGCCCTGTCTGCAGATCTGATGATGGGCCTTCCAGTGACAGAGGACCTCTACTCCATCTTCAGTAAAGAAAAGGAGCATGAAGAGAAAGAGAATGAGAGCCAAAGAGGAGCCCAGGAGCAGGTCAGCCTCCTCCTACAGACCTACATGCAGCTGCTGCTGCCAGACGATGAGAAGTTTCACGGAGGTTGGGCTCTCATCAACTGTGACATGAGGTAAGTGGCCACCTGCACTGAGTATTATATAATAATGATTTCCAGTGTTTTCACCTTTTAAACTGTCTTTTTTTATCTCCAATCAGCCTCATTGATGCAACCAACAAAGACGTGGATGTGCTGCTGCTCCTCTCAGACAAAGCCTACTACATTGCTTAGTAAGTCAGACTTCCACACATGTATTTTGTATTTATTTATAGTATGTGTTTTTCATTCACTTGTTTGTATTTTTCTTTTCTAGCTATGACGAGGAGGCAGATAAAGTCAACCAGTACCAGAGACTCAATTTAGAGGGTTTAGAAAAGATAGAAATCGGTAAAGGAGAAGTTCTTTTACAATCACTGAGTCATTCAGCACTTCCCAAAAAAATGTGCTTACAGCTTATCAGCAAGCTCTAAACAGCATTATAATTCAGTATGATTCATGCAAAAAAAGGGGAGAAAAAGAGGATGTTAAAAGTTGTGTAATGTTTGACAGGTCCAGAGCCGACTCTGTTTGGAAAGCCAAAGTTCTGCTGCATGCGTTTGCACTACAGGAATGAAGAAATAAGCGGTTACTTCCACACGCTGAGAGCAGCGACCAGGAACCCAGAGGATGATGGGAAAGGTAGGTTTAATTATTCATAAAAAATCAAACAAAAGATTGAATTTTTTAAATGAAGAAGCCTGCAGATACTCGTCTGACATGGAGACATATTTCAGATACATTGCAGTGCATCGCTGAGATGCTCCGCATAACTAAACAGGCCACAGGACTGGACGTACTGGTTGTTGAGAAGAAGCTGGAAAGGTGAGCCTCAAGTTGTGAATATTTCAATAATTAGTATTCATCTGTTTCCTGTATGGTTTGAATGTAGTGAAAATGTCTTATTTCATTATAATTTCTCATTGTAACCACAAACTGTGCATGTTGTTTGCATCCAGGCGGCAAAGTAAACCCCACGAGGACATAAAGGGGATCCAGAACAAACCTGCTGACCAAGCTCAGGGCAGCTCGGGCCTCGCACAGGGCAAAAGTTTCCTCCTCAACAAATTCTCCTCTCTCAATCAGAAAGTGAAACAGACCAAGACGAACGTAAATATCGGCACCTTCAAGCCTCTCGGGAAGCTGGGCAACTTCTCCAAGCCTGATGTGACGGTAAATTTCCTCAAACCAACTATGCACGTCAACCTGTGGAAGTCGGACAGCAGCCTGGAGACGTCGGAGAGCAACCCTGGCACCGGAGCCCTGAAAGACATGGTGGGTGAGCACTACGATCACTCGGACTCGGACTCCTACAACTCGGACCCTGAGCACCCGTGCTCCGGCTCTCTGGAGAAGGTGGACTATGTGCTGCCCAGCTGTGGCATCGTAGCATCAAACCCTCGACTCGGCAGTCGCTCCCAGTCCATCGGCAGCGTGGAGCTGAACATCCCCACTGTTGTCCGGGTCACAGGCTGCGACGGAAACCAAGAAAGCTCCCCTCAAATAAGCGACGATAAATCACCGGGGGCTGCCTCGGTGGCTGAAGAAGCCATTCTTATAGATTTTGGGACTCCCATTGACGCTTACTGCCACCAGTTTGTCCACGATGCACAGACCAAACCTGTTGAGGTGTTTGGGGAGCAACCGCCACCTCCGCTTGACCCCGTAGGGCCTGTGCAGAACAAGACCCCGGACAAGCGGCCGAGCTCAGGGCCGCAGCATCCGCCCGAGGAGCCGCAGCTCCCCCGGCCGTCCCAGCTAGACGTCCAAACCTCTACCTCCGCTTCCAACCTCCTTTCTGTCCAGAAGCCCAGCTCCGCCATGTCCGCAGACTCTCAGAGGAGCCTGTCCTCGCTGATGGAGGGCAGCCTTGGGCCTTCGCCCGCCGACAGCAACGGCAGCCGAGTCGTGTCCCCATTTGCCAAGATCAAGAGCTCCATGGTCCAGGTGGCCAGCCTCACCCAGGCCGGCTTCACCCAGGGCATCAACTACGCCGTGGCGAAGGTTCAGAAGAGCCCCGAGCCGGACGCCGTCAACGAGGCCCAAGAGAGCGAGCTGAAGGCAATGTTTACACAGTGCCAGACCAGGATCATTCAGATCTAGTGCTTTCATTGTAGCAGGATTTTGTAGTTGTAAGTCATCAAGTAACTTCCTTCATGGTAGCAGCAGGTAGAGCTTGCACAGAGCGCCGCTAAACGGGCTCTCACATTCGCCCTTAAATTAAATTTGACTAATTATATTCTCAAAGTCCAACATGGCGGTAATTACGGTTACGTGCACATGATTATTTATTCCCCCTCTTTTTTGTTTTTAAAGCACTGAATCCTTTTCTTTTGCCATGCCACCTTGCACAGCGATGATGTTTTCACATGTTTTCTTTATGGTTTATTAATCAGTTGTGCCTCCCTGTGGAAACTGCAATAATGTCGACATCGTGTCTTCACTGATTTAAATGTCTCAGAGTACCAGTGCGTGATAACTTGGCCGAGTGTAGAAGTAGCACATGGTTAACTTTTTAGTTGACTGGGAATCTTCAGTCACTCCCGTTTGTCAGAGGAGTTTGCACACTTTCCTTTCAAATCCCAAATCACTCCAGAAACAACTAGAGACCCATTTAGAAAGATTATTTCTTTTTTATTATTTAAAAAAACACCTATAAGTCCTTCCAGAGAGGGTATGTAGAGTTTTCTTGTTCATGTAAACGTGTCGCTGTCTCTAGTCTGAAGTTGCATAAGTCAGTGCTTGCATCTGCGGTTAATGGTAACACCTGGTTAGCATTAGCTTCACCTGTGTAGACCTCTTAAATAACCTTCAGTTTGTTGTACCAGCCATTGTAGAAATTAACCAAATATCCTTTTATTGAATCCCAAAGGACCGTTTATGTGGAATATTACCTTTTCCTAGCCGTCACAAGATACCCAGACGACATACTGTACGTAGTTATCCTGTCATATCCTGTCATATCAGTGTTGTCAAGTGTAACTTAGACGACATACCGTTTATAGAAATAGTGACTACATAAGACTTTAGAGTATCCTGGTTGTCAATATGTACAGTGAGTATTGTTTCTTTCTTCCTGAGCAGAGCTTTCTTTTGAGCTTTTTGCATTAATGGTTGGGTGGTGGCTTGTTTTAAGAGGAATGAACATTATATTTTGGGAAGAAAGCCCATAAAACCAGAGGCTGGAGTTGTTTCCTATAGATATATATAAATGTGTATATATCTATATACATTATTGAAATAATTATTCTGCTGTTGATCCAGTTTAATATACCAGGGTTTGTTTGAACTGGATCCTCGGCCAGCGTTGTACATTGACACTGCATGTTCGAGTAGGACCGGAGTGTAGCATATAGCAAGTATATATGCAGTCGCACCCACCCATTTGTTTTGTTTCAAACACTGACGCTTTATGCACTCCCCAAACTTAAAGCATATTTGCCTTACTAAGGAATTAAAGTGGGATTATGTATATCAGGTATTTATGGCAAAAATCTACCTTTTTAAGTCCATTCTTTCATGTTACATTTGGTGTACTGTATAATATTTGTTCAGGGTTACTGTGTCATCAAGCTTTGTCTTGGGATATTTCATTAAGAAACCAGCACATGGATTCTTTACAGACATGAGCAGGATTTAGACGTGGACGTTTGTGTACTGTTTAGTATGTCTAAGTTTGACTGTAGGTACATTCCTGCTCTATCATGGAGTCTTAGTAGTATTTAGACGTTAAAAAGGTGTAAATGTCTATTTTTTAAGATAACCTCACTAAGTGAGGTTAGCCTCATTCCTCCATCCAGCTATATAGTTGCTGTTATTGAAAGTCCCCCCTAGGATCTTGTTATAGGAAGTTATATTAAACCATGAGCACCTCATTCCACTGTATATAGTGGCGTTTATGATAAATAGGTTTAATAGCTGAAATATCCCAAGATAAAGATGCGCATGTTTCTTCTTTTGTATTCTCCTCTCAGCTTGCTCCACAGCAGGTAAACCATGGGAGAGTTGTATATTTATCTGGTTATGGTTGTGTTAAATAAGACTACAGTCTTGGCTGCTTTGTGGGTGCTGCTGATTAGTATGTGGTGCTGCCAAAGCTTTAAAGGTAATAGCTGTAATGCAGAGTTTAAATGTCATGGGTTAAAGGTGTTTTTAAACTTTGTTCAGCTTTGCAAAACACTGGAGCAGTTCTCACGCAGAGCATACGATTATTCAGTACTAAACCGGCTGCGTTAAGCTAGAAAATGAGCAGTAATCTTCAACATTCCTGAAAAACCATGAGATGTTTTATATGCAAAAGCTTGCAGTTATATTTGAGCTTATATTTGCTGGGTGAGATTTTTTTTTTTTGGTCTCTTTCTGTTCATTTTCACACCAAGTGCATTTGCATCCGCCTCCTCATTCGTTGTGGTTGTCGTCTTCTTTCATCGGGACCCCGAATCTTGACACATTATCTTGTGCATAGAGATCTTCAAGCATTTGATTTGCACTGTTAAAGCACATTCTCCTAGCACTGGCTTTCAGCTGAATGTCTGTAGTCAGATCTCTCCTCTTTTACCAACTGACTGTTGTCATCGTTTTTCACAGTGTATTGAGATTGTATTGTATATTAAAGTATCCTATTTATTATCTTCTTTGGGAGTGTTGCTTAATGATTAAGTGGATTTAACATTAGAGCTGCATTGGGTTTTTTGTCCAGAAGTCTCCGTGCCAGCAGATAAGTCAATGATTGTATCCTGGCAACCAGCAAAAAGAAAGCGAACCATTTTATGTTTACACTGTTGGGACTGCATCGATTTAATTTATACCTTATAAAGAGAAATATATCAAAATCTTATTTTTAAAAGTTGAACACTAAATGGCACATGAAAAAACTCTTTATTACAAACTGTTTTAAAGGTATCAAAAAGAAAAGCTGAAGCCGCGTCGCCTTGCCGGCGTTGGGATCAGGGCTCGTTGCCGTTGACGCTCCGGTGCTGCTCCATCCGGCTCCTTCGCAGCGCCTCGGTGTGTTTGGCTCTAAGCCAGCTGTCTCTGGACAGAGAGGTCTGTCCCAGGCTCAGAGACAGCAGCCTGCAGGCAGAGTTACAGTCAGACCAGTTAATTAACTCGCCTCGCTCAGGCAGCTCAACATAAAAGGTGAAACTAAAACGTACCAAGTTCATACCCAAGAGTTTACGTTCAGGCGTTTTTTGTATTTATAATAAATTTTTTCTTGATTTCAAGCAATAATCTAATTTTCTGAGTTTTTAAGTTTGAGATTTTCTTAATCTGCAAATCCTAATCAGCAAAATCTAAACAAATAAAAGCTGAAATATTTACATACTATTTGTCTTTATACTGGTACTACTTATAAAATTCAAATATGCTTGAAAAGTTGTTTTATTCAGGTAATTCAACATAAAATGTGAAACCAATACATTTTATGTACCAAGTGCAGATGCAAAAGTTTTCTTTCAGAGTTTTCTTTTTCTATTTAAAATCAATTTTTTGTTATTGTTTTCAAGCAATATTCAAAATTTTGTAGCTTTTTTCATTTTAGGCTTAAACATATTGTTTTTGTATACTATTTATGTATATGTGTACATTTAATCTTTGAAGTTAAGGTACAGATACTTAGAAAATTTGAATATCCTGAATAATCGCATGGATTTCTGTTAACTTCACAGATAAAATGCACATTTATAGGCAAATAGTATACAAGTCAATATACTTCAGCTTTTATTTGTTTAGATTTTGCTAATTAGGATTTGCAGCTTTACAAAACCTCAAATTAAAAAAGAAAATTAGAATATTGCTTGAAATCAATAAAAAGTGGAATTTAAATAGAAAAATGTCAGGCCTCTGAAAGTTAACTCCTATCTGTAGGTTTCACCTTTTATGTTGAATTTCCTGAATAAAACAACTTTTCCAGCATATTCTTATATACCGAACAGTACCTGTACAAAACAAATGACATTTACTGTTTCTGGGCTGATAAATGGGACATAAAATGTGATATTAACTAAAATCTCACCTCGCCACGACGAGCATCCTGTGGAGGTCCTCAGCAGATATACTCTGAGGGTCATCCTTCCTCATATCTACAAAATCATCTTCAACAGACTGCAAACATGTAAAAGTACAATTATATAAAAACTAGAACTATTACAGAACTGCAAAGCAGAAAAGTGGGGATGAGCGCCACACCTTGGTCACTTCATCGGAGATGCTGTAGTCGAGCAGCCGAGCCACACTGAGGTAGATCCTGAACTTGTTCAGCTGCGATGAGGCCTGCTGGTGGACATGAATGCTGCTCAGGTACTCCTCCATGTGGGCGGGAGCCACTTGTGGCTGTAGGTGTATCTGACAGTCAGACTGTGGAGATACGGAGGAAAAGTTTCACTGAAACGATATGAAAATAGGGGTGCACTGAATATATTCGGCTGCATAGTGCAAAAAAAGCTCGATTCGGCCTTCAGTGGAGTGAGTTAAAAGCAAGGCCGAATAGTGGCTGTGACACAAACAACGTGAATTGACGATTTGTAGACATTTTTCAATCAAAGTAAATAATTTTTTGAGTCAATAATACTTTGATTGAAAATTTTCTAAAAATTTATTAATTTCTTTTTATTTATTACTATTTAAGATTAAGAATTCTTTTTTTGTCTCCTTTTGGGAGAAATTTGGCTTGGTTAAAAGGCCACAACAGAATCAATACAAGACGATACAATAATTTACCGTAAAACAAACAAGAAAATTGCAACACACAAACTCTAAGACCCAATGGTAATGACAATTTAAAAAAAAATAAAATTAAATAAAATTTTTGGGCAAAAGATAAAACCTCTAGATAGAAGACCCGGCATTACTCTATAACTGACAAGTCATCTTCGCTAATTAATGAGTTTTATGGATTGTAGGATTGTAGGATAAATGTTTATACCTATTTACTTTTAGTTTATACCTATGTATTTACACACATTTTAGGCTATTTATGAAATATATAAAAAAAAAAAATAGTGGAAAAACTGAACCACATTTAATATTCAGTATTCAGCCAAGCATTTTCAAGTTATTCTGCGTCGGGCGCAAATTTTCATTTGGGTGCATTCCTAGAAAAAACAAAACTATATTGATATTTGCTGCCCTGTAAATGCAGGTTCTGTCTATCGTGTGCACACTTAGTTTTGACATATTCTGCAAACTTCCTGAAAGCCTTGCTGGGCTGACAGCGAAGCCTCTGACCCGCGGTGTAAACACAGCCGGGTACTTCTGACTTCTAATCAATGTGGGACGTGTTTACAGCTCGCTGCCCTTCACTCCGGGACTAATAGATTTCCGAGCCTGACGCCTCTCCCAGGATTGTTCCTGTGGCACACAGCTGCCACCATAGCAACTCCTTAGAGCAACATACAGGAATAGCACACAGCGCATTCCTCGGGGCCGTTCGCAGCAGAGCGAGACCCGGGCTGAAGCCGCTCGCTGACCAATCGCAGCGGAGGCGACGCCGTGACGCTGGCTGGAAACAACCTCCAGCAGCGGACATGTGGGACGGAGAGAAACATAAGCCTTTCCCTGGCTTTTCCGGAGGGGAGGGATTGGAGAGTTTACACTCTGTTCACAGCCTGCCTTGTCGGTCTTTGTCCTCACCGGCAGCAGCGAGCGGCCCTCTGACGCGATGAGCACATTAATATTGCAGGGGAATTCCATCTGATGGTAGTTAAAGTCATAATCAACCTTCTGCCACGAGATCAGGTTCCCCAGGGCCGTGACGTTGCGCACACCTACAGCACACACAGATGCAGACAGGTTAGTGTCAGCGTGCTGCAGAGAAGGCATGAAATGCAGGCTGGGCTCTCAGTGTCGCCCCCTTGTGGTTCCTACGAGCCTCACCAGTGGCGTCCAGCTGTCCCTGCTCCAGCCGGGTTTCATCCAGGAAGAGGGAAGTATTCCTGGCCAGCTGCAGAGCTCCGCTCACCAGCCGGTTTGCCACGTAGTCCTTCTTAGGCACCAGTCGCATCTGGTTCATGTTCTGCAGGCTCATGTCCAGATAATGCGACTGCACGGAAATAAACACAAAAAAAATATGAATGAGAGATAAAATAAACACAAGGACCTGCAGTTGTTTGAGTGGCGACTCACAGAGGGCACCAGCTGCTGGAGGATCTGATAGAGGCGCTGGGTGTAGGAGGTGCCGACGGGACAGCCGCTCAGGTTTAGGGTAAACTTGCCCAGAGGGAGGACGTCTCGCCTGCTGTAGCTGCAGCAGAAACGACGCCGACGTCAAGACAAAATAAAACCGAGAAGCTTAAGATGCTGCTTAAATGTTACGTACACGTTGGAGATGAGGTGCAGAATGAGGTACTCGGCGGCGAGAGCGTCTCCCAGGAGGACGTGGGTGAAGTAGGACAGCAGCTCCGCCCTGACGGACGCCATTTCGCTCAGGGTCGATGATAAAACTGAGGAAAGTTAAGAGTTTATTTGTATAGCACTTTTTTCAAGCAACATTTCAACTCAGAGCTTGTCAGATGGAATAGAATTAAAAACAAGAATGAACAAAAGGAATTTCAGACAAGATGTTAAAAACAAATATTAAAATGCAATTTGAAAGGAAAAATATAGAATTAAAAAAAATTATATAAAAAAAATAAATAAAGTAAAGACTTTTAACTCAATCTGTATGGTAACTACAGGAATTCCCACTATTTAAAAGCGTCACAAACTTATTTTTCTCTGCTCTCTCACACAGCTGAAAGGCGACATTTAATGGGACGGTAAGTAGAGTTTTTGTTGCTTTCTGGTTTAAGTCGGAGTGGCAGATATCCGGACTAAAAATTAAGATAATAAAAACGATTGAATTACTGGCAAAGCAAAGGCTGAGTTATGTGAATTTTAGTTAACATTCACTCTCTTTGTTGTGCTTAGAAGTGCGAACAACAGCAGAGAGGATGGACGAAGGGTCGAGTATCACAGAGGCACCTCTAACAGTAATCATAAAGTCCAAAGGACTTTTATTGTTGCACCATTAACCTCCCACTTTTAATCCTCGATCTGACAGGTCATTTCATAATTAGTTGTGAATTCAACTTTCAGATCACAGATGTCTGATATTAAAGAGCTGAAATGATTTAATGCAGGTCGTACTGACCTTCACTCAATTTCTGTTTATAGGCTTTCTTATTTTTTTAACTGCAGCCTTATAGTGTTTATTTTCCTTTATAGGGTAAGGAAACATCTAGAGCCTGATTGATATGTAATTTTTGGGCCGATGCCAATTCTGATATTGGAGGCTTTAAAAACATTATATCTGATATTTTGGCCAATATCCCAGGCTATAATTCAGGACTAAGAAAGTGAACACCATAGAATTAGAGTAAGGAAATTTAACTGTGTCCCTGTCTCTCTAATTATATATTATATATGCATATATCACCTATAAAGATCCTTGGGCCATTGGATGTCTTTTTATTTTATTTTATTTTTCTACATTATTCAACAAATCTTAAATGAAATTCGAGTTGTGAAAAATCCGGTTTGGTATACCATGTGTCCTAAATGGTGAAATTTAACTTCAGTGGGTTAAATTTGCAAGTAAGTACACCAGATTATGTTCATGGAAGTCTCTTGAAGAGATCCAAATCAATGTTACAAATGCATGTCGTTTTTGATCTAAAATGACTTTTAGGAAAACTACTAAGAGGACTACTTTAAAAGGCTATGAAAACAAACATGAAAAGTAGCCTCTGAAACAAAAGCTCCAGCTTAAAAATGCCATGGTATCAGCGATATCAGCCCCCTTATCGGCCAATATCGATACCAGAAAAAATGCAAACATGGAAATGCAAACATCGGCCCTGAAAAATCAGCACTGTGATATGCGAGCGTTCTGATTCTGACCATCGTAAAAACAAATAAACGTCAACAGTCTGTTCAAAATAAAACAAACAATCAAATCTGCACAAATCAGGGCATCATATGACCCTGCTGGTTGCAGGAAGAGGCTGCTGTTACACGTCTCACTTTGATGGTGAAAAGTATGGATGAAAGTAAGGTAGGACCTATGTCTGCAGGTATAAAGGCTGCAGTGGTGAACCATTGATCTGGAGAGCTTAAACCAGTGCAGAGCATTTCATACATTGGGGAGAAACTAAGGCTGATATAATTATCTTTTAAACATTAATAACATGAGAAAATGAGCCAAAATTTCTAAACAAGCTGCAACTTGTCTTTAAGCATGAAGTTACATCTGTTGAGTTTCTGTGACGCAGTTTTATTTCCATGGGAATGTCTGATCATTTGGCGAGTGTATAAGATTTCAGCTGCTCAATTGGAAAATATCCTAAATATCCAATTTATTATTTATTTTAAGGTCTTATTTATTGGAAAGTAGCCTGACAGGAAATGGAGTCAGATAAAGAGGAGGAGACGTGCATCGGCCGGGAATCGAACCAGTGCAGCTGCACTGAGGATCTGCTGCTGCATCCATTTATGACCCCGGCTGCTCAGCCAGCCCAAAGCATCCCGTTCCTCTTCCACGGATAATCGTCAGGACAGCCTCCAGGTGCAGCTCAGAACACACTGGGTGAGTATAACGGAGGCTACGCTCCTTTTCTGGCAACGCTCCTCCTAGTTTGTCAGCCAGTACATTCTCAGCCTGATGCCTCACCAGAAACGGCTGCAGCCTTTTCCTTCTTCCAGAGCTGTGTAGCATAAGTTTATTTTCACACAACACTGTTTCTGCCGGTGTCTCAGCCACCGCTGAATTGCAGCAGGGATTTCTGGCTCCCGTCATGTCAGACGATGCCACACAGACGGGGAGCTGCAGCTGCCAAATTACATTCACCTTACTCAGGCCCTGTGAAAAGCTCTGATGGGAATAACAAATACATGGAAATAATAGAGCCTTAAAGGTGCATTGCACTAGTTTAAATGCTTAAAATGATTATTTTCCTTCCCCAACATCCTCTTAGAGCAGCCTCATGTGCAGGATGAGCTGATCTATCCACCTCAGCTGCCTCTATAGTCCTGTTTCTGCTGCTCAGTGAGAGGGATTCGGCTGGATCCTCAGGGCTGCGTGTGTTTCTCGTTAACCTGCCGCTGTCAGTATCGTATTGATTACTCCGCCGCCATTAGAGCATCATGGAGACAACACTGATGACCATAAATGGATAATAAGAGACCGGCGGCCTCAAGTGCCTCTCACACACCAATACATACTACCGCAAGACAAACTAAAGGGCCCAACTGGAGTCTGACCGTGCAGGACTGATACGAGAGTCAACATGGGAACTTTGGATAAATGGAGGAGCTCCGATCTGCTCTGGGAATAAAATGTGACCCTCAGCTGTTTTTCTACTCACTTAAAAGGTAAATGTGATGTATGACAAAAGTCAGGATATGTAATGTTGCAGTGCTACATTTTTAGTATGTTAACACTAACCCTACCGTTCGCAAACAAACTAAGAAACGGGTCGTACGAGTTGGGTCGCTATTTCTAGCGTTTCCATTGTGGAACCGTCCCATTAAACCGACCATTAAGTTGTGGGTCCATCGAAAATGGAGCGGTACGGTTTGGGCGGAGCTGCTGGCGTCATGCAATACCACGCACTGATTCGCGGACAGAAACAAAAACAAAACAACTCACAAGCGGCGCGACACAAACTCCGGTCAGTCCATGCTGGAATTAGGGCTGTCACAATTATTACAATATTCGTTAATCGTGAATATTTTTCTTATTCGTGAATATTTTACTTATTCGTGAATATTTTTCTTATTCGCGATTACCGCTTATCCAGCATTAAAACGTCAGATATGATGCAGCCGTCCTGCGCGAGGCGTCAGTGGCAACGTGTGAGCACAGCTGTGGTGTGATGGCTAGCGAGGCTAACAGAGGAGCGTGTTGATATGATCTGGTTCAGAAGCCACGTACACGGCACGGCTGTGGATATATTCTGGTTTTAAGCCGTATGGTAAAGTGGAGCCCAGTAACCCAGAGGAAGCAATTAGTAAACTTTGCCGTGAAACAGTCCCGGTCAAACCCACTAATACTACAAATCTGAAGCAACATTTGCACAGCCACCATCCACAGCAATATGCTGAACTTCGACAAACCACACCAGCCGGAACAACGCAGCTGTTGCATCGTGTCAACTGGGTCTGGGTGAAGCTTTTGGACAACGCTGCGCTTATATAAACAGTCTGTGTAAGATGGCGCACACCTACAGATAATATAACGCTTTACATCGCTAAGTCAATTAATGCTGTCATAGCCAAAAGCTCGGTTTACTCGCGCAGACCCTCTGTGTGATTATACTCCAGCATAGGGAAACGCGCCGGGTCGTGGTGTCCTTTCTGGATCTGCAGACAGCAACAGGCTGGTAGTGGTCAATAAACTCCGCCAGGCGGAGTTTTTCAGTGCTTCAAAATAAAAATCTACAATCCACTGATTCCATGTAGTGATCAATCAAGATGAGCTGCACAGTCCGATAATTTTCAACCCAAGTCATTACTGGCATCTCCGTGGGGAGGCAGCAAT
>JAVQJG010047461.1:0-14725 GCA_036024015.1 Craterocephalus amniculus
TGTATCATTATTATTATTCCTAGTAGGCGTAGGCTTTGTCATTCCGTTAAACTATTGTGGGCATATTATTCTTTTCTTAAGACAAAATAATAATACCAGCTAGTTTTAAGAATAGTACAAGCTACACTTTTTTTCTTCCCCTGTATCTGGCGCCCCCTGGATGCACGCGCCCCTAGCAGTTGCCTATACTGCCTATGCCACGGGGCGGCCCTGATCACTAGTGCTGCACTACATAGCACACTATGTGGGGAACTCATTCTGATGGCGATTCGGACACGAAGCTCACTACTTTCTCCCCGCCGCGGATCACGTGACTACCAGCCGTTGCCACAGCAACCCCAGACGCCGTGAATATATCGGTTCCTATTGTCGGTCCAGATAAAATCTACACTGTCATTGAAAAATATATTATATCATTAAATCGTGTTTTATTCTCTTTTTTTCAGATGTTTTCATGTAATATGACAACCCGACAGTTTTTATTTTTATTTCAACCTGCTGCTCTGATGTTCGTGACGCCTGTCAGAGGATGCAGCATTTTCCATCAGAGAAATAGAGGCACTTTTAAACTTTAGCACCTTCTTACCGACAAATTGAACTATTAATGATAAAAATAAGAAAACGACGGCAGATCAGAGGACGCGTGTGGGGAATGCCGCTTGTAACTTTAGCAATACGTCCCGTTAGCTCCTGCCCGCAATGCATTGTGGTCAATATTGCCCCGTCTAGCGACCATTGATGCTCACTACTTTTCAAGATGCATTGTGGGTAACTTTGAGTGCACTACTTTTTTCCTTCTTGACATTTGGACACCACTACAAAATGGCGTGCGTCCTATATAGTGCACTATGTAGGGAATAGGGCGCACATTCAGACACAGCGCAGGAGATAAAACAAGAATCAGCATCGGACTGGCTTACTGGCTAGCAATGTCTCAGAGAAGAGACCGTATGTGAGACGGAGGTAGAATTAGCCATCGTCGAGCCGCGCCAATTTGTACAAATCTGCCAAAATTCACAAGTGTTGCTTTAAAGACACACGCTTGATTAAAAGGCATTCAGTTGAAATTATGATCTAAATTATTTGCTAAAAATTCTGGTGACTGCTTACTTTAGGAATCAAATAAGTTTGCTTGGAACCCTGATTATTTCAATGCAGTGAGATAGAAAAACTTGTAATTTCTCTCAAATGTTGAAACCAACTCTTCCTATATGTTCTTTTTTTCTAGCTCTAACTACATTATTAACTCAAGATCTTAAAACATTCAGAGCAGAACATTGAAAACATTGCTAGTTCCCACAAAATTAGAAAAAGAAATAAAGTATGTTTTACTTAAAACAAACAAAAAATATGTTTTGTCCTTATAAGTAGATGTCTAAAAATGATGGAGAGACGATTTAATGTGTCCACCTAAGCTTACAGTACAATACTAATGATAAACCAGATTCTGGGATTCACAGCAGCCTAAAATCTTCGGATCAGTGGTAATGATCTTTAACATAAACAATGTATGAGAAAATTACAGCCAGTTTATGTAAGATGAAAACAACAGTGGGGTCACTTTAAACACTATAGAGCAGATTTCTACGCACAAACATGCACACACACACACACACACACTTGCACTGAGTGATGTGGCAGGGTATTTGAAGCAGAGCAGGCAGACACACCTGAGAACCTGCATTCTCTGTTTGAGAAGGGAGACCTGTTGTTACCTGCCTTTAGGCTGAGTTCACACACAAACACACACATAAGTCTATGGCTAAACAAACCAACCAGGTGTGTATGTGTGTGTATGTTAAATGTGTGTGTGGGCCAGCAGACCCTCCATCAGCATCCTGTCACACACAAGATGTTTATCCAATTTGTCAAGATAATCTTTCCTCAAACTGGCTGCCAAGGAGGGTGCCTCTTACTCACTCACACACACACACCTGGGGGAGGTTCACCGATACCCACTTCTCGGCATGAAATGGAGACCCTCTCCTCCATCTTGCTGGCAGGTCACTTTCTGGGATTGTGTTTGTCCCAAATTCAGTTTGGCTTCATTTACTGTAACATTACTCATTAAAGACATAGTTAAAATTTTGTCAGATATGTATCTTCAGATTAAAGTTTTGTGAGGTTTTAAACTTCCTCAAGCAAGGTAAATTAAAAATACGATAGTGAAGAAAAAAATGTCAAACAAACTCATGATGATCATAATTGCATCAAGTCACACTTGTCTTGTGTTTAAAGCAATATCTTGTTTATATTAATCTAGCCAGAGAAACACCAATAAATTGTACGCCTAATGCATCCATTCTATTGACTTGTTCTGTGGACAATGTAGACAATGAATGAGTGAGGACAGCTACGTTGCGCATTCAGTGAGTATTCTATAATTACTGAAGGAATTTAAAAACTGAATGAACGCATTAATTTAATTGGAAAAGTTATCAAAAGGCACACAATGACCATTGTCTTTTTTTTTTTTAAAGGTTGAAAACATCTTGAGAGCATCTACTGTAAGTTTTAATGGATTTCTTCTCATTAATGTCATGGGAGTACATTTAAATCAATCTTTTCAAAAGCCTCTCCCCATGGGCTGTCATTGCTCTTTTTTTCTTTAAGCTCTGCCCAGTTATCTGTGATTGGTCCTTACAGTCGAACCATCCAAAGAAATAAGGAAGTACATGTGTGATTATCACATAAATGAGTGAATAGACAAACATTTAACAAATGAAAATAATAAAAAGGAAAAAAAGGAAAAAAACTCTTCAGTTTTTGTTTCTTTTTGCACCTCAGATGTAAAAATAACAAACAAACAAAGGCAGTTTGGATGAAACTGGTAAAAATTTATTTTAAGATCAAGCTTAAATACTTGAACAAACCATTTATTCTCCAATTCCTAAGTTAGCTGATCAAGTCA
Organism: Craterocephalus amniculus; assembly: GCA_036024015.1. Lineage (NCBI taxonomy): Eukaryota > Metazoa > Chordata > Actinopteri > Atheriniformes > Atherinidae > Craterocephalus > Craterocephalus amniculus. The sequence goes on from JAVQJG010047461.1 coordinate 2,912, forward strand.
GCTATAAAGCTTTTGTAACCAATGTTTTTCTTCATCTTATAGTTAAAAAAGGAATACAGATGTTCTGGTTGAAGGAATCTTCACTATTTCCCTGAACAAAAAGGTGGTAATTTCTGTTCATAGTTAACAAATCTACTTTATAATAACCTTAAACAATATCTGATAGATGAACTCCAGATTAGAGCTAAATGCTGTCAGTTACTCACAAATATAAAAATGCTGCAGTGATTTGCGTAAATAAACAGTTTAAACCCACAGGAAGCCTGCATACCTGCACATATGCACACTAAAACTATCTCTCTTATTTGCCTAAATGCAAATACACACAAACACACACTTGCACACAAGCCTAAAGTCAAAAATCCTGGAATGTCGGAAAGCTGATGATTTTCTAATGAATAGTTTCATTGGCTATGGTGAGGATTAGTGTAAAAGGATTGGAGGGGAATATTTACATGGTTTTAATGATTCTTCAACTTTATATTTAGAGGTTCGTTTTATCTGCTCCAATCATCTCACAGCTTCGAAAACAAACCAGCAAGTCGAGCAACGGCCCAATTACACGCCTGTGCCATGTGCTCGTTGGGCTGTCGCCTTCGACACAATCTGTACTGTTAATGTGTAACATATTAAAATGCCTACAGGAGGGAAGGACGAAAGTCTTAAACACTTTAAAGTCTCTGGCCCGTCCCTCATTAAACATTTTCACACTTGTGCTTATAAGTGTAGCGATTCTAAAAGAGAGAAACAGAAGGCTTCATGGGATATGTGGAATCCCTCAAGAATTCATGTTGTTCCTCAGCTAGAAACACCAATATCATGGATATTTGTGTGATTGTTGAGGAAGTTTAAGTAGTGCTGCAGCAGGTTGAGGATGTGGTGAAGGGTCTAAATCACCATATTCAGTTTGTTGCTGACTTCAGTTAGTCTGAAAAATATATTTTTCTACCCCCTCTTTTGCAAAGACGGCCATATGTATCTGTAGTGCTCACAAAGTTACGGTGTGACCTATTTGACAGAGGTCAGAGATCCAATCTGGGAATTAGTAGCCATTTTTATTTTTAATGGGGGAAGATGGCGCTTCGGACTTTTAACTTCAAGGGGCGTTATTATTGTGTTTCCGACGGGGGAACCTCGGAAAGTCTGACTTCCGTGTACAAATCGAACACACCATTAGGCCACAGCTTTTCTTCTGGGTATGTTAGCAAAAACGAATTGGTACATTGGGGTGAAAGTGAAAGTGACAAACATCTTATAATAAAAATTATAATATTTATTCATAGAGCACTTTTTAAACAAAGTTATGAAGTCCTTTACAGAAAAACAATCAAATTAAAAACAACAAAAGGAACAGATGATATAAAAAAACTCTTGTAACTGTAAATCAATAAAAAGCTCTCGGATGAAAATAAGTTTTCAATTTCTAAAGCCCTTATTTCCTCTAAGCTGGCTCGTATCTTCCACCTTGCTTCACATTATACAAGCTTCGCTCTCTGAAGGTGTGGTTGTATTAAAAATCCTTACATCTGATTGGAGAAACCATGGGTCTTTCATTTTGAATGACGCACTACTTCAACCACTCGCAGCGACAGGAACCTGTGACTTGGATGAAAGCGACACAGGAAAAAAGAAAATAACATAACTGCTGTCATGTTGAAAATAGAGCGGGAGCTAACAGCCCAACAATGTTGGTAAATGATCAAAGTCGTTTGCAGAACCGAAACCGTATTCACACCCCTGAATGTACAGTAAGCCACCATTGTTTAGAAAATACTGTTGCATGATGAATACGTCACATCTGTTCATATCTCGCCCAGCGATCCTGGTTGGTCCGATCATTGTTTAGTTGGAGAAGAGAGCGAATCTGACATGACTTTAGACTCTCTTGAATTTCCGCTCACAAAGCTGAGCGGAAATAACAAGGGTCTGGCGAAAGCCACGCTAGATTTCCTCAGGAAAGTCATTCCATAATTTAGGGGCCCGGACAGAAAAAGTTCAGTCCCCATTTCATTTCTAGCGAGTGACTGGTTCATTTAAAGACCTCTACCTGAATAGTGTGATGTGCGCACCGGATTATAAGGAATTAAATGGTCAGACATATAAATTTGACAGAGACCTTTTATTGCTTTAAAATTAATCAATAAAATCATAAAATCAAACCTGTAGCAAACTGGAAGCCACTGTAAAGCTGCTAAAATTGGTTAAAATCCTTGGAACAAAATTCTGAACTATTTGAAGTCTGTCATGGGAAATGTTGGGCTGTTACAATAATCCAGCTTAGATGAAATACAAGCATGTAAAATCACCTCAGTGTCTTTCAAATTTAAAAAGGATCTTATCTTAGAAATATTTCTAAGGTGATTCAGTAACATTTTTTTGCTGTATTTTGGACCTTGTTGCTGTAAATATCTCAAACTCCTCCACACTTTATTGAGCATTATCACACTTCAGAGGAACATGCCGAGGAAAGCTTGAAAGCCACACACACGCACAAGGCAGCTGAAACTTTCCTTATCTGAGGTCCAGGGGAGCTCCAATCAGAGACAGATACTTGGTGGCAGCATATGGCTTCAAAACTAGTCGTAGCCTGCTCGTCGTCTGTGTGTCCTGTCTCATGTCGTTCCCGCCCTCTGCCATGCACACGCATAGAAAATCCCTCACCTTCTTCTCTGAGGGGAGGACACGCTGAAAAACAGATTTGTCAAACAAAAACACAGCGGTCTTATCTTAATCTGTGTTTTGCTGTTTTGATGAATGTTCGGATGTTTTCCCTACACCAACTAGTGAGGTAAGTAGCCCACACACGCATATGCAGAAAAGGAGAAGGAACGAGTCAGACAGGTTTTTTTTTCCACTGGACTGGGACTAAACATGTAGTGCTTGCTCAGGAGTAGCTTGCACCATCACCGCCCAGTTCACACAGACCTGCTGGGAGTCCCAACATCTCACCGCAGCTCTCACAAGTGGCTTTTGTGTGTCCTTATCCACAAGAAGAGGTTGCCCAACAGAGTAGTGCAGTTCAAGAGGACAGAAGTATGTAGATGTTGAGTGTAAAGTTATGAAAAATGTTAGGAAGGTTAATTAATTGTTAAGACAGAAATATATTTGTCATTCATTTGATGAACTCTTTACATTGTAATACATGCTTTATATGCAGTATATTTACATGATATATATATTTTAGACTTTGAACTTTTTAAAAATACATATATAACAGCAATAATTAAGTTGGTGACAACATTAAACAAAGTTGTAGTAGTGAAGAAAACAGACTGTAGGCTCCATATGTTGAAAAATTTGTCACTTCCTTTATTTTCAGACACACAATCGTCTATCATACATTGGGATAGATAGACAGGATAGAAGATTAAAAAAAACCTTACCTCTCCATGTCTCTTTGCACTCACTTGTTGACTGCATCGGTCTTCATTTCCATCATTGGGCGTGTTTCTCTGCAGAGTTTGCAGACATTAAGTCAACCAGTATGTTGCAGTGATGAATGGGCTGTGGACAGCTGAGAGCACCTTCTGTCAAGGAAATAGTTTGTACATAGAAGGCAGAAAGTTCTCTCAGAACAGAAAGGGCAAACCTGCTGCAGCTTTTGCAAATCCACATTCTTGTAGATAGTCGTTTTCCATGCAGGGTAAGCCTGGAAGTAATGCCAGAAGAGAAATCTGAATTTTTTTGCTTATCAGATAATGATTGCATCTTCAGAGAAGTCTTTTGCAAACAAACATGATGCAGACATCAGTGTTTCAGGACGCTGATATCTTTCTCTGAACCACCATGCTTAACCTGGTATCAGGAAGAGAATAAGAAGATAACAGGGATGTGAATCTTACAGCAACTCACGATTCAATTTGATTCAGATTCTTGGGGTAACGAATCGATTCTGTATCAATTTTCGATTCCTACTGATCTCAATCCACATTCAATCCTCTTTTAGTAACACAACGTGGTCATTAAACTTTTCATCTATAAGCCAGAAAGAGCTCTGAGGAATTGTTTCATTAGTTGAAAGAAAAGTGATCATTTTAAAACATGGTTTTGATTTTGCAAACCTTGCAAAGTTCAACATGTCTTTGTTACTTCGAAGTAGCTTTGAAAGCAGTCTAGCAAATGATTTAGAATCTTTAAAAAAAAAATTTATTCTTGAAAATTATGAAACGATTCTGAATCTTGATGAACAAGAATCACGATTCTGATTAAAAACATTATTTTTGGGCACCCCTAGAAAATAGTGTTAGAACAGCAATAGTTAATGAGAAAAATGTGTACTGAAATCTGCTTGTCCTCATTTTTGAGGGAACGGATCTGGTGAGAATGCTTTAATGAGCACTGATGGTGTTTGGATGATTAGTAATAGTAGTAATTGAATCCATTCTTGACAGCAACTTCCCGAGGAATGAATTGCATGAAAAATACTGTTGTTTAATAGTCCTCTGAGGTCATTCATAATGTTAGAACAGTCTACAATATTTCACTGTTTTAGATACTACTACAATAATACTTCGCAAATTACCAGAACTTCTTTTAAACATTTGTCAAAAAACATCACTCCAATTTATTTGAAGGATTTGTAGGTCTAAGAAAAACAGCATTTTCAAGAATACCATAGTTTCATTAAATAGTTCTTAAATAGTACTTAAAGTGACTTCATGTAACTTTCTGTCCTTAAATTGTTTTGTGACTCGGTTTTTTTGGCATTGTAATTTTTGTTTTGTACATCTCGGGAGCCATTGTTGCCCAGCAGCATCCTGAAGCTGAGAAACTGCTCAACTGCACAACTTCTGGGACAATGCTTCACATTAATGCTTACTTTCGCTATATGCACCGCATCACATACCGACAACTGGATATAGACACATTGGCCTTTTTGATCACAGTGTGGCTAATTATGAATAAAATACAATTTAAGGAAGAGGGGGAAACAAAGGGTCAAAGCTAGAGATAAACAGGAGTCAAGATGGATGCCGAATATGCTGTTGTTAGAAAAATCTACCAAAGTTCAATTGTGCTTGTTAAGGAACAAAGTTTATTTGTAAGAATTGTTGATAAATGAGGCCCCATGACTGACAATGATAAACACAAACTCATCGTTTACTTTCATTTATGTTGGATTTTAGAATTACTGTACAACTTGCAGGCTTTGTAGGTCATTTGTAAATAATGTGTTCCTTTTTTGAATAGAATGGTACTTTGAGTCTATTTTTGTTTGGGGCCCCAAAATCCTTCAAACAGCCCTGGGTGCTACTTGTTGTGAGCATTTATTTACAAGCTTCGGGTTGAACTAGTTTCTTAAGATAGTAAATAGATCAATATAATCTATAATAAATAGTACAAACTTAAAATGTTTGGAAAAAATAAATCAAAAACAGTGCTTGAATGACAAAAGCCAACAAATGCTACTCAGCCAAAGCCACTGAGAAGAAATGAGAAATCACACACACCTTTGAGACTCTTAAAAGCAAGAAATACAATTTAATGGACAGTCCGTCAGTGTGGAGGTTAGCACAGGTGTACTGTATTGTGATAATGCTGCTGCTTTCCTACAGATGAAGAAGTGATAAGTGTTAAGTCAACACCAATTTATAAAGAATTAAATTAATCTAAGCAAGAAGTAATCAAAGTATCATAAAAAATATTACTGATTGAAATTTATGCAAAGTGATATAGACCTTAAAACAAAAAAACTAAAGATTTTTTTTCAGTTTTTACGTCAAACATATAAATAAAATAGGGAGCAGAGTCACTTGTTCTTTTGCCTATAGACAAATCTTTGTTTTGTGCCATCTTATGAGGCCACCATTACTGAGGTGACCACTCCTAATTACCTCTATTTGCCAACATGGACAACAGAATGGATGTCTGGACTGACAACATCAGACAGTGGTCTGCGGTTACTTATATGGGTATCTCCTTTGGAGAGCACTTCACCATTCAGAAGGCTGTGATGCTGATGTAATGCTTTTAAAACTGGACCTCAGATGAAACAGGAATAGGGCTTAAAATAGAATCTTGAGGGACCCCACAGCTTAGTAGAAACTGAGAAATATTCATCCAAAGTAACGGAGAAACTCCGATCTTATAAGAGTAGAACCATTTCACGGGTGTGTGTTTAATGCAGACGCAGAAGTCAAAACCTGATGTGATAAAATCGTGATATCTATGTGAGAGGCAGCGGTCAGGTCAAAAAAGCACCAGGTTAGAAGAGGTACCTAAATCAGATAATAAAAATAGATAATTAAAAACTTGTAAAAAGGCCATATCTCTGTTATGGTATGACTTGACTTAGACTTCTTAATGATTTCATTCAAGTCCAGATATGCTGGCAATTTAGTAAAAAACATCTTTTCTAAGACCTTGGATAGTAAAACGGTCCTAAAAATGAGCTCATTAAAAAAGGAGCAGTGGAATTCACATGAGACTTTTTGATGAAAGGATGTACAATGGGATGTATAATCCTAGCTATAGTAATCATAGAAAAATGATCATACATTTTTTTAAAACATAAACACTTGAACTATTTTTCATTCGTGTGAAAGTGTTCTTAATATCTAACATGATTCTGGTTTATTTTGTGTTTTAATTTTTTTCTACCAAGCATTCAAATACAGTACAATCCTGTTGTTACGCTTGTGTGATCATGCATAAAATGTAAGTGTCCAGATGAGTGTAAAATGGGGTCGTTAAGTGGACAAAAAAAAGTTTTCAGTGTGCTTCAATCTGGTTTTAGTTCTGTCCCAAAGCACAGTCTAATGGAGCATGACAGCTCCCTGGTTCCCCGATGACCTCTAACCCCAATCATGGTGGTGTAGGACCCTTCCCTACCTTGCACTACTCACACACACACACCTCAGCACATTGTTTCAACAGATTAGAGGAGACTGCTGGAAAACTGTGACAGACATACAGCTTGTGTGCACAGCAGAGCGAGTTACAGACTGCGACGTAATATTCTCGCTTCCTGTATCTGTCTTTGTCCTCGTCTGATTTGTCCCCAACTTTAACTGGCATGCCCAAAATCAACACAGTTTTTGCTACTTAAACCTTTCCCATGCTGTCATGAGGAAAACACTTAACTATTTTGTTTTACTATTAGCAAGAACGTTTGTGTTGGTTTTAATGCCAATTATTGTGCACCTGTAGTCTCATTATATACCGCGTCTAATCATAATAAATGTTCTAATTGTAATTTTAATGCAGTTATTAAACACCCAGGTGTTGATTAGAAATAATTCAGGCCAGACTTTCTTTATAAAAGTCTATTTTTGTCATATGAAATTCCTACATACCATTTCTTTTATTTCTGACAGTTTGGGGTTTTCACCAAACTGCCACCATTGAGTTTTTTGACATGAAAAGGACTTTTGAAATATTTTGTTTTTTTAGCAGCATGTTAGGTCTAAGCAGTGATTTCAGCTGCACTGTAGCAACCCAACTCTTTCTCATCATTAACGTTAGCAACACACATTTACATCTGTCCATCTCCTGGGGTTAGTGTCGGTGGTTGTCTGAGTGTGTGTGGCTGCAAGACACCTCAAATACTTGTGACAGAACCCCAACCAAGCAGAAAAGAGGCCACCACACTTATATGTACATGAGCAGGCACATAAACGTGTGTGTGTGTGATGCCGATATCCATTGACAGCTCACTGCTGGGGGTCATCTGGAAGCAGCTGCCTGGGGGACAGAGGGCAATACACACACACACGCATGCACACACACTCATGGGATGTCATCACAAATAGTTGGGAGTGTTGTCACCGAAAGTTCTATCAACACTTTTAAAGCAAATTATTAATGACAGAAAACAGATTTCAGCACAAAAAACAAGGAGCAAATCCAGGTCCAGTTAAAACATGTCTAATTTATTTAGAACGATGACAGACGGAGGCGTATTAGTGCAGAAGTGAGATATAAAGCGTCACATTTAGCACTCTCACAGGTAATAATGCTGCCCACTAAATATCAGCAATCAGTGTGACTACCAAGAGAAAACACTCATTTAAGAGGCTCTGTAACATGAATTAATTCATGTTTTGTTCGAGGCTCGTTTTTCATTCACCTGTTTCATCTTTCACTCATGCTGATCTCTTTTTTTTCTCCCTTCACTTTTCTCTCATTCCATTTTGCACCCATCCAATTCCTTATAAAGCCTCCTGCTTTCCATCCTGCAGCTGTATCAAAAAGACAAGAGGATGTAAAAAAGAGGGGGGGTTGGATGAAGTGGAGGATGTGGGAGGAGGGCAGGAGACCACCAACCCCTGTGGAGAGCACTGCTCCATTCCCACACCACAGGTGACTGGCCTCCATCCCTCCCCTTTTCTCTCTCCAGTCTTCCCTCATAAGCTTTTTTTCAACCCAGTGCTCCCCTCTCTTCTTAAAGTAACCGTTTAACCAAAAGAAAAAAAAATGTTGATAACATCAATCTGCAGGTTTACAGTAAAGTACAGATACAGTTAAGCTGAATTCGAACCAGATTTATGTGGCAGGATAAAAGATCCTGAGAATCATGATAACTGATGAACCTGCAGACGGTTATTAACATCAAAGTATTTTATTATGATTTTGGTTATGATAGTGATAAATTCAGGAAATGTTTGGCAAGGACACCATTTTTCTAGTGTTGCTAGGAATATCTCGGTTTCCTTCCTGAGATTGTTGCTTCCATAGCTTAATCTTGCTTAATCAGAAGAAAACAGATGAATGAATGGATAGATTGTTTTAACATGAGAAAACTTTGACTCTACAAGTTTAAGGAGGCGTTATACAATGTGCTGTCATACTAAATACAATTTTTCTTTTACTTTATTAATTTCATCTGGTAAATTCACCATGCATTTGACCCATCTCTAGATGTAGAGAGCAGTGGGAGGCCATGATTTGGCATCTGGGGAGCAGTTTGCTTGGGCTCTTAACCCTCTCTGTTGGCACACCAGGGAGTCAAACCTGGGTTCGCAGGCACAAGCTCACCTCTGTAACCACTGGCTTACCACTCCTCCTAAAGGCCTAAATTTGTGCCCCATTTGACCCATGTTATCCAAGGCCTGTGGGACAATAAAATCCTTAAGCTTTGATTTTAGTTATGGTTGCTTAGGTTTAGGTGAAAAGGATAAAAGTAATAGATAATAGCTAATAGAGTTTGGCATCACATCACCTGGAGCAGAGACTCATCAGAGACGCGGTGATGTTTGGATCCATGTCGTTCGTTTGTGATGTGACTGTGGTTCAGTTATGTTGAATTTGACGGGACAGGACAAACTGCTGCCTGTTTAAATGTATTTGAGGTTCTTTAAGGATCTATTCAATAAATCATTAAAACTATACTGGACCTGCTAGTCGGCATGTTCTTTTTCCTTTATTCATCAGTAGGAAACCTGTGAATATTAACAGTACTTCCCAGGCAGCCAGCTGTGACAATGTAATGATATGTTATTACGGTAGCTGCCCACCAGCTAAACTTATAACTTAAAAAAGAGGAAAAACTCTAACATACCACTTTCAAGAGGAAAAGACAGAGTTCATTAATGTGTTTAAAAGGAAAAGAATTAATAAACTTAAATAAATATTCTTGTGCTTTTTAAATCTATTTATACAAACTGAAAAAAACTGCAAATAGACGGTGAAATGTATAGAACAGATGGTCTTGTGACAGTACCCTACACTGAAGATATATTAGCTACACAGATGCAGTTTAAGCATAGTAAATGATCAGTAAAAAATGTCAGAAAGGCAGCAGACAAATACTATTTCCACTTTTTAAATAGTAAAATGTGTGGAAATAAAGACATTTTTGATCATATTTACTTTAAGCTAAATGAGGCTGCCATTACATGATGTTTATGCTCAATTACACTTATAATTACTTATTTTATCATCTTAGTTGTCACTTGACAGCTTTTAGAAAAAAAATATTACATATTGAAAGAAGACAATTTTAACTGGTTTTAACTCTACCACTGATATTAAGACATATTGGTGCAAATTACAAATGAAAAATATGTGTATCAGTTGACACTTACGTGCTTGTGTTGAAAAACAAACAGTAAGAGTATATATAGCATAACAGTATATCTGGGCTTGTGTTTAGCACTGCCTCTATTTCCTTCCTCAAGCCACCCGCCCTGCTCTCATATTTGGGCCAAAACATGAGATCACCTAGCAGTGAGACATGAGGGTTCAAGTTCCACAATAGTTCTGCATCTCACATTATACTGAGTGTGCGCATGTGTGTGTGTGTGTGTGCGTGTGTATTATCACACTTCATCTCTTGTTTGGGTTTCAGTAGGTTACACACGGCTGCTGAGAGGAGGCTGCATGATGATTACCATTCATAGAGCTACAATGAGCTCATCTGATTTCAGGCACACAAACCCTCTCATATATATGCCGACACACAACACGCACGCTCACGTGCTGAATTCATCTTAGACGACGGCAATGCTTTGCATGAAATCAGTTACATAAACACAAATACTGTACGCATTCACAGACCACAAAACGGCTGTAATAACACAAACACGGTGAGCTCAGGTATAGCTTTGTTTCTATTCTCTGTGACCTCAGCTCCAGCTAGGATAAAGTTACTGCTGAAGGCAAGCTTTGTGGAAGGAATCAATTCTCACTAACTGACTTGTAGAGCTGTGCATATTGTATGAAGTCTTAGTATCTTCCATAACCGCAGTGTTTCCTGATTGTTCTTACTGTAGCTTGTATGCTTGGCTTCAACTTTGTAGCAGACACATTCAAATTAAATTCAAGCTACTGTTTAAATTACATTACACAGCATCTAGAGAATAAAACAAGGGTAGCCTATTTTGTGGAAGTCAGATTGGCATATTGAGCGCATGGTTAAGACTCTACTAGAATTTGTCATTCTAAATTATGTTATTGTCAAAATAAGAGGTAAACAGGATGTTCATGCAAAAAGGGACTATATACACCTCGCAGGGAGAGAGGACATAAACACTTAATCTAACCTCATAGAGCAAACCTCTGCAGTTTATGAGCTCCTTGTTGAGTTGCTCTCACAGTTGGTTGAGCCAAGTGTGAGATTACGGTGGAACCCGATGCAGGAGTTGTCTATCAGACCCTTTTAGCTCTGACTTAAAGGCAATTCCTGACGTCCTCATCTACGTGTGATATAAATTTTGCTATCCGTACCAGTCTTTTGGGTCTGTGTAAGGGCAAAGGTGTGTCCAGGCACGATTTGATCCCCAGCCTTCCAGGTGAGAGTTATACACACTGACCATTCAGGCCAGGGTGCATGAACAATGGGAGACATATTGATAGGACCTCAGCTGTCACATATCCACCAGGTCAACATGTACAGTCCAAATATTTGTAACAGCGTGGATAGAGCAAGCCAACTACCTGGGTCCATCTCTTTTTAGGGAAGGGAGTAAGAAAAAAAGGCATAGCATGAAGAATTACAAGAGTGAAAGCGCAGCTTAATTCTCTGAGGACTAATGATTTAATCTAATAGGTATTACAAAACAGGATGACCATAGACTGTAAAAAGAATGGACAAACCCTTAAACCATGTGACCCATAGGATTCAATTGAGCTGAAGTGATGCACATTGGGCGGTTCCTTCCTCCGCCATCTTGGCACCTTCACGAGTCTCGTGACTGCCGGAAAGCCCATAAATGGCCGACAACGAGGCGCGGAGAGGGAGGCTGTGAGCGCAGGAAGGGATGATTGACAACCATTAAACTCCGAGCTACGTGCTAATAAAGCTAACCCACAGCTAACGGGAGCTAACCAGCCAACGGAGGAAGGCGAGTTAAAGATATGAAGTGCTGTTAGCGG
>JAVQJG010047467.1:0-10354 GCA_036024015.1 Craterocephalus amniculus
TCGGTCATTATACAGAATACCATCTGTGGATCTGATTCCTCTCACTCTGAAAATACTTGACTTTTGGGCTGATTGATTCACACAAGTCTATTCATTCATTTCAATATATTTAATGATACCAACAATTGGAGGAGGATAGTTTGCTCTGAATATTTTCTTTAACACTGATTTTAAAAGTAAAAAACCCTGTTCAATAATCAATCAGACCGCTCAGACTACAGACCTGACCTCACAGACGCTGGAAGAAAAAAACAACGGTAACAGCTGTACAATCAAAACAGAAAAAACAGACAACCAGCTGTTACATCTGTAACAAACTTAACAGTTGATATCTTACAGCCTCTGCAAGAAAACAAGTCAGAGAATCATCAAGAGCACCTGTAAGAAGAAAAGTTGAGACATGAACACCAGCAACAAGTGTATGAAAGCATAACTGCTGTTGGTGATTAAACTTTAAGGACAACAAACAACTTTTTGTTTATTTATTTTTTATTTTCTTCTTTTTAAATTGTTTTCTTTTTCTTTATCTAACCGCTGTTTGAGCAAGATCAGTAAGAATCTAAAAATGTCCCCATCACTAATCTCTGGCACTCGAAACTGAACACTTTAACCCTGACCTCCTCCTTGATTCTAATGTGCTCATATGTTTCATCGAATTGTTAAAGCTCCATGTATACAGACTAAAGAAAGTCATTCCGAGTTGTGTGTGGTGTGTTGTTGTTCTGCCTTCGTTCATGTCGCTGTATGAAGACGGAGCAGGACAGGGCACACGTCAACACCTAACTACAGGCTAAAGTTTAATGACCTGGTGACATAAGACGATGGCTGATTTCAAAACATAGTTTAACGCACCAGCTGACACCCCAGACCTCCCACGTTTTATGTGTGTGTGTGTTAGGCTGCTGTAATGTACAGCACCAGGTGTGGAGGAAGGACACTAAAATGCCATGTTAGTCACCGGAGTGAAGACATCCATCACATTTACACTGTCTGTCTCAAACACACGAGGCGGCAGCACGTGCTGAAACTCTGTCTAGTGAAGAAAAAAGCTGAAAAGATACAAATCCAGAAACAGAATGAACTTTTCCAGCCCACAACTCTGCTGAGATGGACAGAGCTGAAGAAGAGGAGGGATTTTTGGAAGCAGTAATATATTAAACTTTCTAAGACTTACATTTAAAGCTGTTATAAAATCAAAAGTGTTCCGATATAAAGTGCTGGAAAAAAAAGTTTAATTTTTGTTTGGATTTTTGCGTCTCTACAGCAGCAGGAGGCAGTGAGTCAGAGTGCCTGACTCAGGCAGAGTGAGTGACACCCAGAGACAGAGAGAGAGGTTAGGCTTCATAAGCCGTCTGAAAGGGGGGGAGAGGTGCAGATAAGAGAGAGGTTCATGTAAACAGGAGTAAGCATGTCATGTTCGAACAGGCATCAGCCCATAAAGCCGCTGCTGCACACATGTGAGGGGGGTAAGCACACATTAACCCATCTGCTCACACACTGCTGTCTTTCTGCGTATTCTGGAAGTTTAGGAGTCTCTACTTTCTAGTTTGCTTCGCCCTGTTAGTTGTCTTCATCAAAGTGACATGGCAGAGTATGGTGGCCTGGAGGTGCCAGCCAGGAGCTACAGCCGCTTCTCCTGTGAAAACTACAAAGTGGTAAGAAAGCAGAAGGGGGGGGACAAGGAGAATGCGCTGAAAGCTGCAGAGGTTATTTTTGCAGATTTTTTTTTTTTTTTTTTACCTGAACAGATTTTTACTGATTAACTTGTCATAAGACTGAACAGCACATAGGAAACCATGTAAACTGGAAATAATGTGAAAGCATTTACCACTAACATTAACAGAGGGGGACTTTGCGAGAAAGAGCGTTATATGAGGAAAGGTCAGCTTGAAATAGACACATCAGGAGTAGAACTAGATCGCCACTAACAGCTAGGATTTATTATAGAGGCCTCTGACAGAAGCAGGTTCTCTGGGAATTTAATGTATGACTGGAAGCTTACTGTTGATATTTAAGCCTTCCTTGTAACCTTCTGGATATCCTAAACACAACACAAATCATCTTGGCCAACTCTGTGTATGATGTTCAAAGGTAGATTCGCTGTGAAGAGGCAGAAAAAAAGCCCCGTTATCGGAGCACGTCTTCTGTAGCCTCAGCACTCAGGGCCATTACCTGAATTATAATGAGAGCCGTTGAAGTCTTGGCTCCTTATGAAAGCTTCTTGTGAAAGATAGCACTTTATAGCAGCTTTGGTCCTGCTGTGTTCTCTTTATAGTTCTTGCTAGTGTTGCAGATTAGTTCATAATGGCATGCTTTTTAGGTTTCTTACTGGACCCTGCAAGTAATAAGGCTATTAACCCTAAAATCCTCAGCATAATTGTCGCTTCGTCGTTGACGTAGGACTCTGATGGACAGACCTGAGGTGTTGTAGTTTGATGTCATGAAAAAATGGGAAATATTTAGCAGCTCCTTTGTGATTTTCATGCTTCAGATGGAGAGACTTAATGGTCCTCAACAAGCATCTCGGTAATGAAATGCTTTCACAACCCTCTGCAGGAGTAAAAGTGGACCACATTGTCATTAGTAGGTTAAAAATACACATACCCACAGTGTTGAAGAGGAAGATTAAGCATAATCAGCGTTTCCCTTTGCAACAACTTTGCACAGTATTTTATATTCATGTTGAAGTTTTTGCACTTTGAATGCTAGCTCCACTGTTGCTCTGTGACAGCATCACACATCACACTTCCAGGTAAAAGCTAGAAGTCATGTTTCCAACGGCACCCACAGATGCTCACAGCTCCTCCAGATATCTAATCATTTGGGTTTGGAGCCTCTTTTCATAGCTGTTCGGTAACATCATTTCTTTGATTTGCACTGTCTGGAAACAATAAAACTGCTCCTTTTATCTGATGTCGGTAGCAAAACATTTTATATCCATGATAGACATTTTCCTGAATGAAGAACTTATGGGGTTCCTCTGCTCACCGCTCTTGGATAAGCTTTCTTGTGTGTCTTGAAGTAACCTTCAATAATAGTTTCTTCTGGGCTTTCCAGGCTACTCTTTGGATATTTTCTGCCTTTTGTTCTTTTCTCTGTCCAGATGATCGCACACTGCTTTAATAAAGCTGAGATCTGGGCTCTGGTGAGGATTTATCACTCCATTAGACCTGTTGCCACTGATTTTCAATCCAGTTCTTGTGTAATTTGGCATCACCCTGTTACCCTTGTTTAAGAATGACCTCTTGACAGCTTTGCTCCCTTGGAGAGCATTTCTGGCTAGTCTTCGGCCCACTGTAGATAGATCAGCTGAAGATACAGATCCATCCCTGCTGGGTTCTGTGTCAGGACTCTTCGGGATTTTTCTGAAGGAAATCGCATCATTTTGCCCTCCACTTATCCACTTTACATTCTTCTTAATGACACCCTATGCACAATCCAAAGATATGCCGAAGTTTCAGCTAATGGCTCTTTGGGAATCGTATTATTACTTGTAGCAAATTCTGAAGAAATGAGGGGGTCTCGACGCACTCTGTAAAGTTTTTCATACTGCCAGTATAAAGCAGGACTGTTGTTTTGTTTTGTTGCATTGCCGTTCTGTTTTTAATGTATGGAGGTATGCAAACAAGCCCTGTGAGTTGCCCAGTTTAGGAAGAGTAAGCCCTGCAAGGGTGGAGACGAGATGTGAAGCCATTCCATCTGATGTGAATTGTGCAGATTGAAGGCTGTGATGTAATTTTGCCAAACCTGATGACTTTTACATGGAAAAATTATGGTTTGTGATTTGATCTTTTTTGGAAGGAAATAGTAGAATCTCGAGTACAAAGTTTACTGCGTAACAGTATTGAGAAAGTCACAAGATAAACACGTTGTTCATAACTTCTCATCATTTTGGTAGTCAGCTGCAACAATCCCAGTGGGTATTTTAGCTTTCAGTGCTGCGTTTTTCTAAGAAAATCAGTTGCATTAAAGTCAGTGCTGCTGATGCAAAAACACGTGAAAGTCCTGAGTTAAACTCTGAGCTCTACCTGATCATTTGAGACGAACTGTAAATAAATGCACAGATGATCAGGAAAAGCGTGAAGTATGAAGAACTTGTGCTTGTTCTGAAAACAGATTAGACAAATCAGAGAAACCTCAATTCTTCTCACTGCAGTCTCCTTCAGCTGAAGGACACACTGACAGTGTGATGCTTTGGCTGTCGTCCTCGGATGTCTGACCAGGCTCTGTGTGCGCTGCATGGGCGGCCTGTGTGCGTCATGCCCTTCTGTAGGCATCACACACTGGCTTTGTGACTCAGCAAACCGAGGCAGCAGGGATGCTGGATGTGCAGCAGATTGCAGTGCTTGTGTGAAAAGAAGATGCAGCTGTATGAGAGTGACTCATTTCTACTTGTTTTCAGGCTTTTAAGAACTGAAGGCTTAAATTAGGCATTATTATGCGAACACGCATATGGCTTTTTATGGTAAATACTTGGAAATTGACAAAAAATGTTCTTCAATTTTAAGTGTTTTGCGTGTAAATGTCAACATGTCTGTTTACATGAGCTCAGCCAGCTGTCTGTGCACAATGATAGAAGAAATGGCTGTTATAGATTTCCCTTAAACATCAACTACACGTTTTTTTGTTTTGTTTTTGTTTTTTTAAATCCACACAAAATAAAAATTGTAGGCACTAAACAGCTTTGCCTTTTTGGATCTTGCATAAAAAGGTGAATAATGAATATAAGATTGCATTTTGTGTTTTGTTTTATTTGCTTAAACAGTCACAGCTGCACTTTAGATCTTTTCCCACTCTGTTTAAAACCCGTTAGGCTACTGGTCCAACATGGATGTGCCTCTTAAAAGTTTTCAGAAAAGCTGAAAGTGGTCACTGTCTCTTTTGAAGTTAAAAGCCTTGATCTAATATCAAAGTCTGTAACCATCTAAACCTCACTAACCTTTACTCATAGCAGGTAAAATTAAAACCAAGAAGGATGGAAGCTGGACACTGATTTTGTCCCTGAAGTAGGAATGTCGATAGGTCCAGCCAACAACATGTGACAGTTTCCATGCGGCTGTGATAGTATGAATGAGTCAGTGTCGTGTTTCTTTCTGTAATAGCGGGAATGTCCCTGACTCCAATACTAATTTACAGCTCCCAAAAAAGACTCACAATCCCATGAGGAGAATGTTGGGAACACTGGGAGCTTCTAGGATTGGAGGTATTTCCCCTTTTGAAAAACCCCTCTGTACTTCTGGATGTCAGGCTAAAAAAAAGTGACATAAGATGCTCTAATGAACCATGAACACAAAAACCTCATCACATTTTAATATATGAGTTCCGGTGGCACAATCAGCCAAATCAACAATCCAACAGGAGCAGGATACTTCATTTAGATCAGGAAGTAGTGAAGGATAATCCAACATTTCAATTCCTAATATTTGTTGATTGCCATTTGGTAAAGTTAGGATGACATTCAGAAAGTGGTTCTCCAGCATCATCAATATCCTATTTTTCCAACAGTTTGAGATCAGCAGCAAATTGTAATAGTTCTTCCTTTAGTCATGCTCTTCCACAAAAATAATATAATTCAACTTTGTTGCATCAGCATCGTCTACAGTAAAAAGGACCATCCTTCAGGACCCTGGTCTTGAAAGAGAAAAATAACTGCATCATATACCAAGTCCACACAGAAAAAGCCAAAATTCTAAATTATATCCTGTGTAATCTGCATGAACTATCCTTTGATGTCATAATGCCAATCATTTCGACCATATTGTGGCCTCTTATCCATCTAATGATTACATTTTCCAGTCAATATGTAAATGGTTTCTTTTTATGAAAAGGCTGAACTGGAGACCACAACACCTCATTTCTGTCCAGTAGATGGATATTGAATCAATATGGAGTCAATACTCTTCTTTACGAACCATGCAGCCCACTAAAATATCCCAAAATTCATATGTTTGCCTTTCATCACCACTTGTTCATTACTTGTCCTTTTCCCGCAGGTCTTAAAGCAACTATTAGATCATAGTTTCCAGTAAATGTGTGGTTGAGCTCACATGATTCAGATAATTGCTTCTTTTTTTCAAGCTTTCTATCAATTAACTTGTCTTTTGGTTACATGCATCTGCCTGATACAGAAACAAATTTCATCTATGCTGAGCTCATCCACATACTGCACAGAGGAGAGCTACACAGTAAACTGGTAATATGTCAGTCAGGAAGTTGTGCGACTTTACAGCTCTTTACATTGTTTATTTTTATTTTTATTTAAGAAATAACAAACCACTAGTCCAAGTGGTTATTCTGTGTTGTTTGTAGTCCAGGACTTGAACTGTGGACTATGTGCAGCACACAGACCAGTTTGAGTCAGAATGAGCATGTATTTGGAGGAGAAACTTGTCTCAGAGCTGCATTATTTAGATGTTTTTATCAAGCTAAGAACAGTTGGATTTGCCTATTTTTCCAATATTGATGATTTTTTTTCCATTCATTTGTCATGGAAACATACAACTCTTGCAAGATTAGTTTTAGAGAGACCAACACTTGTTTGGAAGCTTTTATCAGACTTGCAGTGAAGTAGATAGTGGCATATACACACTGAGCAGAAAATCTGTGCTAAAACAAGCTTTGCTAAACATATGTTTATATGTCTTCATTATACTTTTTATTTTTGTGTCTTAATGTCCCTTAAAGCAAGAGCTGCTGAACAAAATGTCATTATGCTAGCACAATGAAAAAAGATGATTCTTGATCTTACTGACACTTATAAATATGAATATGATAAATGAGTGTATAAAATATCAAACATGATAAACCAATCAAAGTTCTGTCTGTTTTTTGGCTAAAACTTGTTAGCCAAATGTTTGGACAGCCAACAAACACAAAGCAACTCATTTTCTATTTGTCATGTTTATGTTCACCTCATGGATGCCAAGTAAATACTTAACCAATTCCTGTACATCAGTGCCTTAATAGCCAAATAATGTTCTACACTTTCTTCAACAGCTAGTTCCTAATTCAATAAGGTTACTAACTCAATCACTCAGCTAGCTAATTGCTAACAGTCTGTCCTGTGTTTGGTGCCGTTGAGGCTCTATGCACTGTTTGACAAGCATTTTTGTCTAAAACCATTTCTGACTGTTAATGGAAACGAAGTTTAGGACTACGATAAAGGTGCTTTCAGTTGACCTGCAGAGTTCGTGACAATTGTGTGTGAAGCTGTTGGGTAAATATGATTTTTTATATCTGCTTCCTCTTTAATCTCAACAATTCTGAATAGTGTGTTTAAGGCTTGACCCGATCAAGTGCTACAAAGACATAAGAGATGTGTGTGTGATAAGCAGTCTTTTCAAGACTTAAACGCAACCTGCTGTAATTTGCCCACTTTTCTTTCCTCTTCCAGCTTGCCCATGCCCCCCATTCACCCTCAGGCCATTTGACCCTCTCGTGGCATTCAGTTTGGTGAAAGACAGCCACTCATTTCACCTCAATTTTAATTATACCCTAAACCCGCAATTTGCCTGCCTGAAACTACTTCAAAGAAAGCCTTCTTACTCACACAAAAGCTTCCTAAGATCGGATCCTTTTCTCTCAAACCAGCTGACAGTGTGAATTGAAGAGATGGAGTCTAACTCGACTGCTTAAAGACTTTTGTTTTTTTTTGCTCAGTGTAAAATTCCACTTTGTTTCAACTTTACAACTCCAAAAAAAAGCAAGTTCTATGACTTAAAAGTTTACTCTTCCTGTATATATTGTGTTGGCCTTACATGCTCATAAAACCTTTGCGTTTAAAGTTTTGCTTGAAGATGAGTGTACGGATGTGTGTGTTTGTTGAGATGTCTTTGAAGTCTGCACACCTGTTGAAAATCATCAAGAGGGCAGTGATTCATCTGCAGAATAGCATGGCTGAAAAACCTTTAGGTCTGTTTATACTGCAAACACCAAGAATCAAGGGTCACTCCGGCGGCACACACCTTCCTCTACATGTTTTGTAGCAATTGTTGTGCACTGACCTGACCTTAACCCTGAACACGCATTCAAGAAAAACAGATTTCTCCTGAATTTTACAGTGGTGCGTACAGCCGTGTTTCCGTTGTAAAGTGCAGAATAGCTGCATTTACCGGTTACTTCTGAAAGCATATGTCTCCTATTTCTTTGAGAGAACAATCAGGCTCATACAGTCTCACATTCCAGGATATTTTAATTTGTGAGTGCTCAGTTTGTTTGTTGTTGTGTTTCAGCAACACTAACCGATGTTTTAAACGCAGGAATGGATCTACATGAGTGATAACTTCTCTGGTCTACTGGATCCATAAAAATACAGGATAATAAAATGAATTCTAAGAAAAAGGGAGACTCTTTGTACAAATCTGCCTGTGGTATTTAGGTTTACTAATTTCTATTTATCTTCGTCCACATTACTGAAACATGGCTACTCGTTTACATGAAATTCAAGAATTCAAATGACATCAGAGAGCTGGAAGTGAGACGTCAAAGGAGAGGTAGACATGTTTCAGCTCTCTGCAGGGAGGGAGGTACTCTGAAGTTACGGAGCCTCTGTAGTTCACAGACAAGCGTATAAATATAGACTCACAAGGTTTCGGTTTCCTAATTATATTCGGTGCAACTTCACCTCAACCCGTCGGTGCCCATTTTTGGTCTCCTCCAAAATAGAAACTCACTTATCTTGACTAGAGAGTGACTCGGTAAAAGACAGAGTTTGGCAACTAATTATGAGGGAAGCTATTCAGATTATTCAGATGCTTGCTCTACCCCCCCTCCTCTCCTTTCCCCAGGCAGTGAAGGGTCTTTTCTGTCCCTAGAGAGTGATGTCAGCATGGCCCATTGAAAACAGCCGCCGTGTGCTCTGAGATGAATGCCCTGGCTGAGCACAATGGCCCCAATTTGAATACCACGCGGATATATGCCAGATCGGAGCCCCAACAAAAGAAAGAGGGCTACTCTGCTCCCATTCAACCATGCTGTTATTTTATTAGTCGTAAATTTGCTACAACCGTTTCTACCTTTTGTAGTTCTCAAGTGTTTTCGGAGTTTGAAACACACGGACGACCTGGCGGGGCTGCCTCTGTTTTGGGTTGGATTAGTTTTGGTGGCTTGCGACTGAAGACGGTGTTTGTGTTTGTGTCTGAGCGCAGATCTACACGGACTGGGCCAACCACTACCTTGCCAAGTCAGGACACAAGCGTCTCATCAAGGACCTCCAAACAGACGTCACAGATGGAGTGCTGCTGGCTGAGATCATCCAGGTCGTAGGTAAGAAAAGGCTCATTTGATTTAAAAAGAACTCTGCTCTGACCGTGTGTTCGATGGGTGCTAAAGTTACATATAGCCCTAGATTGATTCATATGGCTGACCTTCACCAGACCGAGTGCTATTTAGTTAAGTAATAAAATACTGTTAACATTTTTGTTTTTTTATATTGTAACTGGAGCTTTTCTTCATGAGACACTGGAAAGGACAAGCTTTCATTCCGAAGGAAAAACCTGAAGGGAACTAATGTGGTGTGACATTTACATGTTTTCAGACAGAAATATTAAACATCAAGCAAACCAAAAGAGGGGAAATATATTTTAAAAAAGTCAGAACTGTTTTTGTGTCTGTCTTTCTATCTCATGAAGTGTTTGCTGTCCATGTCAGCCACATTGGAACTTAGGATTACAGGCCATAGTATTACACAGCATGATCTTCATTCACTTATATTTATAAATCTTAAGTGCACGGTGAGTTTATTCGACCAAACCTGGGCTCCGAAAGTTGCCTGTTCTTCTGTGCTTTTGACCTTCAGCCCTCTGCGTCATCATCATCAGTCTTGTCAGTTCGTCTGGCCGTCCTCGGCCTGTCATTGCATCTGCTGGCAGACTGGAGGCTGAAACAGGCCGACACCAGCTGACCGGTGATTCAGCATGTCAGTGACTGTTTCTGTTCCCAGCTCTTCCCCCACATCTGACCCAGATTTTATACTTCCTATGCTATGAAGAGCATCAGTGTTCCCACACTGTAGTTCCTGGATGTGACTGTTCTTTGCATTGTATCAAGTTCATGAGCATCATGTGCCATTTTCGACATGTTTAGTAACATTCATGCAGTCATCCATTTCATATGGGAATGCAAATATCCACATCAGGCATACTACAGTATACCTTCTGCTGCCATTATGTTACTACTTCTGTGGCTTTCTAATGGCGCGTTCAGACCAAAAGCAGCGAGACGCTCTCGCTGCTCAAAGTTGGACGCTGGATGCTCGTAAATCAGACGCTTGACATTTTAAATCAAAACGGTCTTGACGCTGCAAACGCTCTCGATGCTCCTCAGCAGGACCCGGATGTTTTCCTTTTTTTCTCTC
>JAVQJG010047518.1:0-11966 GCA_036024015.1 Craterocephalus amniculus
ATATACAGGGAGTGGTTAACAGGGGAATTCAGAGCAGCTGGCAGGTAATGAGAATCAGGTGTAGCTGATCAGGGAGTCAATCAGTGCTTAGTCACAGGCAGAGAGAGCTCATGACAAGATCGCTTTCATCCTGTAGCGATGCAGGTCATTCCAATTGCACATCGGTGTGTTGTGAAGGCAGACAAAAATCCATGGCAGGAGCGTTGAATACAGTAGAAAGGAAAATAATGGCTGCCAGCCGCCAATATTGGAGGATGTTGTCACCTCTTCCTACTCCAGCTAGTCCCCCACTGGTGGACAGAGTGCATATCGGAGAATACGTTGCTAAAACAGAGTAAAATATCAGCATTTAGAAATCTCGCTCTGCTGCGAGGAGCAGCTGGAGGAGTAATGACATCTTCATGTCCATCAGGGGAACGCACACAGATGAAATTTCTGAATCATTGTTGTCCTTCGGAGGTGCATTACGGCTTTAAATGGACGTCTCACTTTCAGCTTCCACCGGTTAATGCTCACAAACTACTTCCTGTCCCTCCTGAAACAAATGAATGAATGCAGGAAGGTTTTCTGGTTGTGTGGAGGAGTGAGAGTCAGTCTGAGAGGGAAAGAAGCCAAACTATCCCATGTAAAAAAACTGCTGGTGTTATTTATGTAGCTATTTTATTCATCACACATAGATCGACTCAGAATACATTCAGTACATGATTGCCCAATAATATTTTATTTTTTCAGTTTTTTTGTGTTTGTCTATTTTTTAACACCAACTGCATTGATTAAAGAAGAGAAATCCTTCTGGGCTCATCGGAAAACTTTCCCCTGGACGCTGCTTTCTGCCTTAAAGTTAATGGTCATTTCCCCAGATCAGCATTTGTGTACATAACAGTCCATAAGTCTACCTGTGTACAGGTGGACATGACTTCTGATGAGCCGGTCCGGTCAGGCAAGTCGCATCCTGTATGGCTTCAGTAGCAGGTACTGTACAGCATCATGGCCTCAAAGAGGGATTATTTCTAATTCTGGGTTTTGAAGTGAATGAATTAGAAATGTAAGTGGCTAACATCGGCTGTAGATTATGTGGGTTACTAAGTGCAGGCGTGGCCTACTTTTCTAGTAGGGGTATTAAGGATTGTTTAAGGTGGGGGAGTTCTCTTAGGTATGTAATCTCATTTTATTTAATACCTGTGAAACCCAGTCTCAGAGGCTTTTCCTGACTGCCACATAATGGTTTTTGCTGTCACAAGGCTGTCTGATGCTATTAATTGGCTTCTCCCACCATGTTCTCCGGCTCTGCTGCCTTCACAGCAAACACCGAGCTTTGCCGCACAGCCGTGTCTCTCCCTCGCTCAGACACATCTATTGAAAGGGCCGTGGCGCTGCTGGAGAGCCTTTTAAAGAAAGCAGAGCGTTGTTGGGGTGGGCGGCAGATTCAGCCTGCACGGGCTTTCCAAAAGCACAAAGCCTGAGTGTGAATAAATACAGCACAGCCTGAGCTGCTCTCTGAAGAGCCTTAGCCCTTACACCCATTCTGGGAGAAAAGGGGAAAAAATGCTGAAAGAAGCTGAGAAGAATGGCCGAGTGGAGAGAAAGAGTAAAGAGAGGTATTAGGAGCGCCCCCAGTCAGCCGCATGAAGTTTCTGCATCCTCCGAGGGCATTCCAAGGATCGTGGAAATGAAAGAAGTGTTTTTATCACGCAGGAGGCCCCTGAGATGCAGTCAGCACCCCACTGGCCCTGCACCTTTCACCGAGTACATGAGACAGCATGAGACATCCTCTGAAGGGCCGTGAAGGAGCTTTCTGTCACATTGTTCTGTCCGCCATGCAGGCCTGGAGGGACTGAGAGACGAAGCAGGAGAGCAGAGAGGCGGCGTGTAAACAGGGTGTATGGTGCGGGAACGGGGCCAAAATTAAGACCACTGCATCAACTCCGAAGCCCCCCACTGATCTGATTACTGATAGGCCTGCGCTGGTCTCTGAGAAGGAGACCACTATATTGTTCCTGACAGGCGTTAGCATTGGAGAAGCTAACGAGTAGCATCCTGAGGCTGGTCAGTAGAAGATCCAATGAGTCGCCGGGTTTGACACCAAAAACACACCCGAGTAACACGAGTAGTGTCCCAGTGACCAGCAATCAGATCAGTGGGGGGCTTCGGAGTCGATGCAGCCTCTTGAAGCAGCGATGCAGCTGCACTGATGCTGGCCCAGGACCTCCCTGCATTGGTTTGATCTCACAGAGGAGCCCATTAGCTTCATTTTCGGATGTGCAGGGACCTGATTTACAGCTGCATGATTCTGTAGCGTTCATGTTTCAGTAAGCAGCAGACAGCGTGAAAGGATGCGGGACGGGAGGATGGGGAGAGACAACGGACTCCCGTCCACGGACTCATACCGGAGCCCTTTGCTCCCATGCTGCATTTCTCTTCAGTCAACTTTGGAAAATGTGATTATCTGTTAAATGCTTTGCAGTGCCAAGTCATTTTCCTTATTTCCATGGCAACATAAACCACTGCTACATCAGCTGTACTGGAAAACCCAACACATCCAGGGGAAATGTCACAACAGCCCCCAACATGTTAGCATCACTGTCTTTATCTCAAAAGGAAATACCCAACATGCACAATAGATAAATATCTTATGTTCATATTTACACGACATCCAGGTCTATCATTTTTAGAACTATTTCCCATTTTTAGGTAGGTGTTCAGAATTTTGATGAATGATTTCTTTGTACATACTCTGTTTGTGAGCGGCTTTCCAAACCTCACAATTTCCCGAGTTGCTACAAAACCTGCAGCAAGACTTGATTTTGTGGACTTGATCCACTTCTTTTAGCTATGTTTGGATGGCACAGATGCCCACACAAGTTCCAAAATCACATTTGTTTCCTTGCAGATGTCTTCAGTGTTACACTACTGCATGCTAATTTCTCACCAGTTATTAAGCGTACACACTTGTCAGTTTTGTTTGAAATTAGCATAAACGACTCTTTTCATTGGTAAACGACCTCTGGAGCCAGAGCAGAAGGGTTGAAGATCAGCATCCGTCCGAAGAGCTGTGTGTTGCCTGGAACTTCTCCACAGAGAGGCGTTCAGGGACAATCACAATCCATTGCAAACCTCTGCAGTGAGAGTCGAAGATAAAGCAAAATGAACCACAGAAATAGACTCAGTCCTGACTCCACCAAACCACCCCTCAACTTCCCGACTGCGCCAAGCGTCTGGACAGTCCTGGGGGAGTCCGACCAAGCTCTGCTGGTCATACTGGGACAAAACAGCTCTTTTCGGGGAGTCTGTTATTTTACCCACCAAAGGAAAAGGCTGAACGTGCAAATCATTATTTTGTCATTTATAGTTTCTCAATAAATCCCCCGTGATTAATTAAGTCTTTAATAATAATCTTTTCTCTTTTCTCTGCATTGACTCAGATAAGTCACGCGTCTGCCTGGTATTTTGCCATCATCTTACATCTTATTCTTTGTTCATTATATTAAAAATACAAGAAATTGTCTTAATACATCTTAAGTTATTCTATTAAACATAATATCATACAAATTATTTGAATTCATTTTATCTGCATATCAGTCCACGCTTATCTGAGCGGATGAGTTTTGGTCCTAAAGCTGAGTTTCTTTGTATAATCTAGCTTAATTGTTGCTTCATATTTATGTCAGAAGATCAGACAAACAAAAAAGTTTTAATTCTTTTTTTCTAAATAAATAAGTTGCAACTTACAGTTAGATATCTGTGGACTGAAAAAATGTTTTTAAGGTCTGATTTAATAAAAAAAATGTCCATGAATCTTCCACAAATGGATTATTCTTTATATTCCTTTAAAAACTAAACTCCAGAATTTTTCTGCATGAGCATCATAAGTGTGCTCCAGCACTTAAATATCTCTATATTTCAGCCTTTGAGAGGATTTTAAAATGACATATCAGACTCTCGGCCAGAAACATCAGAAGCAACAAACGAAATACCTCATAGCTTTTGAAAATTAACAGTTCCCTCCCTCCAGTAGGGTTGTGGAGTCTTTTGGCAGAGTTAAGCTGCTCTTCTGGCCCAAACACACATGATTAATATACTCCTCCCCTTAGATAAAATAACTTAATAGCCACTGAAGGTGTTTTTAGAAGGATTTTCTTCCATAATATTTGTATTAAATGCAGATTTTACCTGATGGATTGCATCAAACCCACAAACAAATTTAGATAGAGTAATTTATCCACGAGTATTTCTCTCTTAATCACACCAAACAAACAGATAATTCAATTTCTTTTTTTATTTAATTTTATATACACAGTATATATATATATGCATAGATAGTATGTTTTTATGTATATATGGTATGTTTTTATCACCTGCATATGATTTTTCTGTGTGCAGGAAATCCCGTGTGGTATGAGCCAACAAGTGCTGTGTGTGTGTTTGATTGCATGGAGTAACACCCTCTCCATTTCAAGGACACTCTCACATGCTCATGTAATGCTCGAGGACCCTTGCACACACTCCACTGGCCTATACAAGAACCCTTTTTGTTGTCTGAATGGTCCGAGTCCCCTTGCAGAGCTATACAATCCCCTCCATATGTTTCCCTGTGAGCCCTCAACGACTGCAGCATGCACAGCCATGACATCAGTGCAGAGGTATTCCAGCCAGACCTTCAGGGATTGGGAAACGGAGAGAGCTGCAACTTCTCCAGTAAAACCTCTGCTCATCCAAGCTTCATCTCCAGCTACTTTCACTCCCCCCTGCTTCTCTGTGCACCTGCTTCCAGTTATTATCATGCCCTCCCTTCCCTTACCTCCCACCTCTGCTGTCTGCCGCCGGGGAGCAGAACCAAGGCTTTTCAAGCTTGCTTTTCAGTAGGTGGAGCACTGGAAAAAAAACAGCTCTCCACCTCTGCAGCGATGCCAGGCTGGAAGCCGCCGCTGTCACGTCTTTGTGTGCTTTTATGGTTTGACTCAGTCGGAGTTTGTGTGTGAAGGAGACAGCAGAGACTTTGCTTACCAGTTTACCTCATGGCCCAGATATATCACCTCGCTGCGAGAGCTGTCTCTGCTTCACGGAGACCACCTCGAAGAGTAAAAGCATTAGTGAGCTTCAGGGAATAAAAAGCAAACAGAGAGCAGACAGGCTGTGAATGGTGCTTAATCCACCTGTGGCTGCACTGCTGGCAGGTAGCTGGATCCGCTGAAGACAGTAGAATCATCAAACTATAACAACAAGATCCGTTCTCTATGAAGGCCATGAGTTATAATTATATATACATGCAAGATGCCGACACTTACTACAGCTGGGTACTACATGCTTGGAGACACACACACACACACACACACACACACACACCTTACGTCACAATGGTTGACAATAGTGCTGAACTTAGACATTGAGAAAGAGACATTGTTCATATTGATCGGTTACAAACAATCCAAGCAGTAACTGAATTTCTTGCAGCTCATTCTTCGCATCCCTGAAGTCGGGCCGACAGCAGGGGCACAGAAACTGAACTTCTGACCAGAATAGCAGCAGCTCAATCAGACTTAGGTCGTTACACTTTAGAGAAGCTCCATAGAACCTATACTATGTTCTCAGTGGCGCCCCCTATCATTAGCTAACTGAGCATCCATCCTGCCTCCTGCCTGCACAATCAGCCTCTCCAGACAGTAAAAAACTCTCTTTTTTAAGCCTTTGTTTTATCTCTTGCTGTTCTTCGGCTCTCCTTTGTTTTTCTCTGTTCCGCCGATGTCTTCTTTACAGAATCTGCCCGTACAATTTTAAAGCGATCAGTGTTCGCTTGCTAGTGTGTAACTTGTGCTTACAAGGATGCAGGCGGCATCCCAGGTTCCTCAGCCGCGGGGCTGCTGGGTCGCAAAGGCTGTAGAAATGCACATATAAATTTCACTGTGTCATCAAACAAGTCCATAAAGAGGAGTTTTAAAGGTGAAAAGTTATATAGTGGGTCTACAATAACCAATAAAAACCATAAAAATAATAGATTTTAAAAAATCAGTAAAAAAGGACAAACCATGCAAATCTAGATCTACAATCTATTATGTTTATTCCATAATGTGAAAAAGTAATTATAATCCACTTCTATTGATCTACGTGTATTCCAAGAAACATTAAAGGTACAGTGTGTAAAAATTATTAGACATAAAAATGACACCACATACCAAGCACAGTTGTGAATGGACTGTTCCTCCAGACATAAAGATGTGTGTCCAGTGGCCTTGGGTGCAGCAATGACAGGTACAGGTAACTCCATGTCTGTCTTCTTCTATGGTCCTTTTCTTGTGTTACTTATTCTAAGAAAAGTTTGGCTTCACACAGTTTTTTGTCCATTCAGGAACACTGTAATAAAAATTGTTGCACAGATATGGCTGCTGCCCCGTGTGTGTGGACATACAGCTCATAGATAGAAATGTTTTATTCTAAGAGAAAGAAAACTGTTTCTTTTGTAAAGTGATTAGATACCAGTAGAAACTGTATATAACATTTTAAACTTAACCTTGTGTTTAATCTGTTGTCCTTTCTTAATCTTTATTTTAGATTTTCTTTTCTTCTGGTTTCATTTCATTTCTTTTTAAAAGTTTGTTTTGTTTCAATGTGCTTTCTGCAGTGTAAAGCACAGTGAATCGTCCTGTAGCCGACATGCAACATGTCACTGACACAGCATGTTTAATATTGCACCTATAAGTTTGAGACAAGCTTGTCATTTTTTCTCTGTATAGGAAAAATGATGAATATTTATTAAAAAGAAAAAGGAAAAACTAAGAAAAAACTAAGGAGTTGCTTCTACAGTTGATGCTCGGTAGAAATCAGTGAAGCCACGAGTCAATCAAAACTGTCTGTGTGTTCAGACCGGGCACGATAAAGTCTGGACCTCCATGTAGACCTCACACTGATCGGCCTCTTTGCTTTTCTTCTGCCCTCTATTCTTCATTATCTGATTCAAGTGTCAGTTTTGGGCCGGCGCCTGCGTTCACCCTTTCTTCTGCCTCTGTCTCTGCTCAGCGGGGCGGGATGCCTCCTACTTAATCGTTGATCCAATTAATTTGGGAAACCTTTCTGTGTTTCTTCACGAGAATGATAGCCGCTGAATAAAAATGTGCAACAAAAGAGGTAAATGAACACAGAGCGGTGTCAGTGATTGACACCGGTGCCAAAATGCCGGTGTGTCGCCATTATGCCCGATCGAGTTATGGAACCTCAGCAGAGAAAGGTGGCCTTGATGAAAGAGATGAACATGTCTAATTAACTTGTGTCAAATAAAAGTTTCAAGCCCCACACAAGTGGCTCAACCACCCCGCAGGTTTTTATGGTTTTTGCCTCCTGGTACGGCTTTTTAGACGCTGGCGCTTATTAAACTGATGTCATTTTATCTTTCTTTCCTGCTGCAGACACCTGGCATCTCTATGCAGCTTTCTGTGTAGGGCACACAAGAGGAACACTGGGCTGCACTACAGTGGGCTTCAAACTGCCACACACCGTTAGGGGGTGGTAATACACTCATACAGCCTGCAAGAAAAGATATTCCAGTACTCGCCAGAATGGTACTGTGCACGCCTTTGTTCAACATTTGTTGGCTTAACCTTCTTTTTTTTGGCAAATGGGTCATATTCCCAATAGTACGTAAGATCTGCACATGGAGAGCGGCTCCTGTGAATAGACCAAAATCCATAATAATCAGGATAAGCCCGTAATTAGTTGCCTGTAAAGTTACACAGCTGTCTGCGGCAGTGTGCCGCTCTGTCTGATTCCCGGCTTCGCTTTTGATTGAGCTGCCTAATTGGGTGCCAGAGTTGAATTTCTCCCAGGAACAGAATCACACATGAACTGACGAGACTGAATCCATGTAGGACCGTGTCCCTCAGTTCATCTAAAGGATTAACAAATTGTGTGTGTTTTAATAAATCATGCGTCTGGACATGAATAAATCATCAGTCTGATCTTCAATCAGTCACAGGGAGCAGGACGATGAACTCACATGGATGCACGTAGGGAAAAAAAAGATGATAGCAAATCCTCATTTGAAGATAAGTGACGACCAACACAGCCTAATACCTAAAACATAAAGTTCTGCTTTGAAAAATGTGAAGTATATTATGGAATCATGTGACAGATGCCTGCAGGAGATGGGCCTCCCAGATGACCCAGCTCCTCACCTTATCTCTAAGGAGGAAGGTAGGAACGTAGATGGACCGGTACATCCTGAGCTTCTGGCTCAGCTCCTTCTTCACCAGGACAGACCGGTGCAGAGCTGCATCACTGCAGATGGCGCACAGATCCACCATGCATCTGCCCTCCATCCTTCCCTCGCTCATCAACAAGACCCCGATATATTGTGACTCCTCCACTTTGGACAGGACCTGGAGAGGACACTCCACCTTTTTCTGGCTGAGAGTCTCAGAGGTAGAGGTGCTGATTCTCACCCGGCCGCGTCACACTCACACTCAGAGAATCGCTCCAGCTAAATTACAACTTTTAGGAGCTAAAGAGCAAAATTATTTCATGCCTCCTTTATACCTCCTCTACCCATCCTGCTCACACCTCAGTCGCCTGTCGTGGCTTGGGCGAGACACCTTACCCTCATTGCCTCCAGTGATGGCACCGCTGGCAAAACTCAGTTGGAAGTCGCTTTGGATAAAAACGTCTTGTAAATGACCGTGTAATTCAAAGTGCAAACGCACTGAGTGCAACAACATGACTATTTTGTGGAACATGCCGAAGTAACTTGTAACATTCATGTTGTTACTTCCGGTTTAGCATCTTCTAACTGACACGACACGAACTGAACTAATCATTCTAAAAACCAGACAACAATGACGGATAAGAAGATGGGTCAGGAGAATGATGCTTGTTGTGTTAGCAAGACGTCTTAGCTCCTGCCTGCATTGCATTGTGGTCTATATTAACCTATCTGGTGACATTAAAACTCTACTTTTCAAAATGCATTGTGGGTAATTTTGAGCGCCCTACTTTTTGCTCGCTGGATGTTCAGACTCCCCTTGGAAATGGCAAAACCACTAAATAGGGCACTATGTAAGGAACAGAGTGCAAAGATTCATCTGGCACAATGTCGGCAGGCTGAACTTTAATGGTGCCAGACCTGCCATACAGTGACCAAATTATGCGACTAAAGACCTGACGTCGACTATTTAAATGCGTTTCACCTATAGCTTTGTGGGCTAATGCTTGCAGCCTAATTTACTTACGACAAATCAGTCAAAAGAAACATGTTTTCCTCATTTTTATTTGTTTCGTTGTGTTGCGCTTCAGATTTGTTTCTGCATGGCAACATGGTTACTGAAAATCTGTTCTAACTCCAAATCCATGAAATTAATACAAAATAACTTACCATTTTCAAAGCTTTATTTTTATCCTAAGCAACAGGCACAAAAAAGGCAATTATGCAAATATGCAACTAACATGAATGCAGCTTAATTAAGTGTATCACTGACAACAAGATGGCCATCATCGCTGGATAAATGGATGCACAATCTACCGTCTATAGCTGAGAAACCCATCTGACACCATTTTTCATCAACGTGCCCCTGGGGGTGTCCAGAAGACAGATTCTGTCAACGACTGTGAATGAAGCCACTGACACTCACATTCATGAGCAATCTTTTGTATGTGACCCACAGGAGTCTCCAGTTCATGTAAATGTGGAAGTTAATGAGCATTTTTCATGTCAAGTTCATGTGCTGGTCTCCACTTTGACAAGTGGAATGTTGATGCTGAAAGAAAGTGTGCCACAGCAAGATGAATTCATCTGTTTATGTTATATCTACACTTTCACATAAAGCTGTATGCAGGCATCCTTTGCTGTAGTTCGTTTTGCTAAAACAAACACAACTTGCACATATGTGATAACCAGTTTCATAAAGTCATCTTATGCTGTTTGTACACATAATGAAGGATGATTGTTCAAAGTTAACAAGTGGAAGTTTTCCTTATTCATGTGAGGGTATAGTCCATCTCTACGACTGTCTGAATTTCTTTATTGCAAATAAGGGTTTACACATACAGTACAAGCAATCTGTTGTGTCCTAATGCAATAATAATAAACATAAACAGACACATGGTAAGTAGATAAAATAAAGACCTAAAGTATAGTTAATCGATAAGGAGATTCCCTGCAAGCATAAACAGCAGAATATACATCTGCAATGTTAGCGGAGGAGAGGTGTGTTAATGTAGCACAGAACAGTATGTACTGGGTATGATGGATAGTGGCATTGCTTTCCTTTTACAGAAAATGAGGCCGATAAAAAGGAAAAAAGAAGACGCAAAGGCTTGACAGTACAGCATTTTTTTTAGCAGCATTTAAAGTTTTTTCCCGTCGATCGTTTCTAGCTTTGGTATGTACATGATAAAACTAATTTACTCAATTCTGTCGATATCCTGTTCCTAATTATTCTGCCCATTATTTGGTTTGTCACTCCCGATTAATCAATGTGAATGATAGTCGTGAATATTTTTCTAATCATACATTTTATTTTATCAGATTCCATTCCCTGGCAGAAAATTCTGATATTTTTTTTTGTCCATTTGGATAATATAAAAACTTTTTTTCTCTCAAGGCTAGGAGCTGGATGAAGCCTTTAGTTGTCAAACAACAGAAACTATCCAAATGATGAACAATTTACACACCCTGTTGATTTTGGCCTGAGAACATGCACACAAGTTCACAAAAATGGTTTTAAAGTGCCATTAAAGGTAACCGTCCTCACCTTCGACCCATGAGTTTCTAATCAGTGTGTCTGTATTAATGATTAATGAGATTCTGGGCTCCTGAGTTCTGACAGATCTTTGTATTTTTCATCCAGTGCTGCACCAGTGTTTCTGCATTCTGAGTCAAGGAGAGAGCAAAAGAATTGTGAAATGATCCGTGACAAAAAGTGATGGAGCTGTATAAAACAGGAAAGGAAGATAAAAAGGAATATAGATATATTTGCGGACAAACAAAGCTTCTCATTTATGACTGCACCAAAGGAAGATTCAAAGCTTCAGAGACAGACCCTACCACTGCCATCTAGTGGTCAGAAAAAGTTCTAACAGCCACAAACCTCCAAATGATTACCACTTCTTGTTGATTCCAGTTCGAATAAATTCAGTGTTAGGCAGATGTGTCTTTTTTCATTTTCTATGATACAGTTCACATGTGAAACTATTTAAGGAACTCGGGCCAGGATGAAGAAATGAGACTCAGGAGTGACCTGACAGGTGCAGCCACCAGCCAAGCCGTGACGGCAGCGCACACAAACTATTGTCACAAGGTGAAAGAGCAGGTGCTGCCAAAACTGGACTGTGTCCCACTAGCTTGGTTTTAGTGTGGTTTTATTGTGTTTTTATTCATTTTTACTTGCATGGTTTAACTTGTTTTTATCCCAAACTAGTGGGAGTTTTAATGAACTGATTGGCAGCACCTGTGGAAGGACTCCTCCCCTGCCAATTAAGGACACATTTAAACCGGTGTGCAGGCAGCAGGAGGGAGGAAGGACACACTCTGAGACACGGCAGCCGAGGGTGAGAAGCGGTGCGGGAGGGTTGCTGGCCTCCCGGCCGACTCTGGCTGGCCGACTCTGGCTGGCCGGCTGGCTGGCTGGCTGGCTGGCTGGCTAGCCACCACCACTACCATGATGATGATGATGATGATGATGATGATGATGACGGCGGCGGCG
The DNA here is from genome assembly GCA_036024015.1 of Craterocephalus amniculus. Classification (NCBI taxonomy): domain Eukaryota; kingdom Metazoa; phylum Chordata; class Actinopteri; order Atheriniformes; family Atherinidae; genus Craterocephalus; species Craterocephalus amniculus. Next base: position 11,685 of record JAVQJG010047518.1, read on the forward strand.
TGAGCCGGATCCAGAACGACGACGACGACCATGATTTGGAGACGACAAGAGGCGGTACGAGAGGCTCCGGTGTGAGGATGGGAGGTGGCCGGACGTGCGGCGACCCCGGGAAGTAGGCTAATGGCCCAGGCTGGCCGCCGCAGGGAGACGCGGTGGCCGGGAGCCTGTCGAGGGATGCCCGGGGGACGGCCAATGGCCAGAGGTGGCCGCTGGAGGCGCGACCGACCGGCCCCGGGAGGAAAGAGAAGCCGCTGGAGAGGAGGCCGCCAGGACCCACCACCA
>JAVQJG010047527.1:0-14439 GCA_036024015.1 Craterocephalus amniculus
ACTTAATTTAAATATAGGTTATAAATATTTGATTTTAATATTAATGATTAATCGATAATCGATCGTTAATTCTCCTGATAATCGATTAAGACAATTTAATCGAATGCCCATCCCTAGTATATATATATATATATATATATATAATGCTCAGATGAATGCGTGCGCATATGTACATACATATATATTGTATGTATACATAAATACATATATACATATATGTATGTGTATATATATACGTACGTAGCCTAAATGTATGTATATACATATATAAATACATATTCAATTTTGATAGCATTTACATTTTCTAAAGCATACTCCTATGCAATAAACCATTAATACATCTCAAACGTTTTTTTGTGAATGTTTGTGAAGTTAAAATGTATTAATTAATCTATTTCTTAAAGAGTTTAGTTGACTAAAGGGTGCAAAATTTATAAATGAACTGTCTTGGAGTAGAACTGTAATACATTATGAAATGCTCCTCGAAAGATTTAGTGGCCTCCATCTCTCTCAAACTGTCCTTAAGTGCTTGAGTAAATGTGCTTTCATTTGATCGGTGGCAGATTAACTTTGTGCATTTTGCCCTGGTGATAAATCTGGTGTGATGTGCGTAATAATGCTGCAGCTAATTCATTGGTGTGCAGAGAGAGGAAGTGGAGTGCAGTCTGGCACCTCTTGTGAGTTTTTTCCATGTCAATGGTTCTCTTTTTGCTTCAGGAAATAATATAGGGACTGTTGCACGACGGCTACCAAATTTAAGAGTGTGTCAGGTTGGAAACGGGGTACGCCCTGTGGCTTCTAACTAAATAGGAGGGAGAAGATAGACTCGACCCTGAGAAAAGGAAAATGTGACCGGGAAAAGTCACAGGTACAACACTGTATTTACTATTTACTGACATTTTAGCCTAATTGTCTGTACACTGCCGTTTAGTGTTTTTCTTAAATGCAGAAGGCATCATGTTTACGTGTAAAATATTCTATAACGACCCTCTTTCAAAGGTGTCTCACTGAGGTTTTATTGTCAGGAGAGGTTGGTATTAAAACTGTAATTCTCAGTAAGGCTGGTGTAGCTCGAACATATTGCTTTTTAATGCGCCGAGCTCTCTAACATGAAGTTATTTCACAAGCGCCCGTGATTTTACTGCGGGGAGTGGGAGTTGGGTCAACTATAAGAGCTGAAACAGACATTCAACACATGCCTTGTAATAAATCCAGCCCATAAAGACTCACAGATTCGCCTCGCCTTATGCTGTAGGCTTTCATTTCTGTTCAGAGATTGTTTGATTGGCCTTGGTGTGTGCGCGTGCTTCAACCAGGAAAAAAGAGAGAAGATGAAAAGAAAACAACTGAAGCAAAGAAAGATGGCCTGAATAGATTTTTTGAAAACACTGCATCCAGTCATCCTGCTGCAGAATCACACAATGAATCATTGCAGTAATCAGAAAGGTATTTTCTGTGTCTGAATGTGGACGATGGGAGATGTAGAGATGTGTGCTGTGCGTTCTGCAGGTATGGAGCAGGGCTGAGGGCCTCTCCTTTCCCGTGTGCAGCGCCTTCTTGCTGTGCAGCAGCATCATGATCAGCCCCATCCTGAACACACACTCTGCTACAGCCGCCGTGTGACCACCATCATGGTGAGATGATGCCCGTAAGATGTCGTAGCATGAGACCCACTGTTCCCGTCTACCCTGGTAGTCGCACGAAAAGACCCAGGTAACTGTCTCTGTTGCTATGGTGATTCTGTAGCAAGCAACAGTCACTATGGGAACGTCCAGGATGTTCCGCATCTTTGTGATCCTGGGTTCAGTTTTCATGATTCTTCTGATCATCATCTACTGGGACGATGTCGGTGCCTCCCACCTGTATTTGCACACTCCGGTGTCGCCAGGACCCAGGATCCCGCACCCCCCCCCCCAGCCGAGGCCTCGAGCCACTCGGGCCCCGTCTTTCCTTACCGACATCGATGCCTTCGTTAACCAGTTCCTGGAGCCAGGAACCGGGGAGCCCACGGATACCGCCCCGGCCGACACCAGCAACCAGTCGGAGAAAGCAGAGGAGCGGTATATTCCCCGGAGGGAGTGGAAGATTCACCTGACTCCGGTGGCAGCAGAGCTCCGCGAGAGACAGGTCAGCATGATTATTAGTAGTATTTGTTGTAAGTAGACTCATTAGAGAGTCTTTGTTGCCCATGAGAGGTGGTGAAAAAATGTTTTTTATCAGAATTGAGATTCTTGTTCATCAAGAATCAGATTCGTTTCAAAATTTCGAAGAAATAATTTTTTAAAAAGGCTTAAAATGATCAGCTTGACTTTCAAAGCTGCTGCTAAGTGACAAAGACATGTTGAACTTTGCCATGTTAGCAAAGTTTAAACCGTTTTTTGTTGAAAATTATCAGTTTTCTTTCAACTGTTATTATTTTAACCGTTTCTGCTGTTTCTGGCTTATAGAGGAACAGAGTTAATCAGCACCATTTGATACTTAAAGAGGATTGAATTTGGTTTGATTCGATAATCGATTCAGAATCGAATCGTTATCCCAAGAATCGGAATCGAATTGAATCGTGAGTTGCTGATTCACACCCCTATTGCTTATCCCAACTGTTTTCCTGCCGAAACAAGAACAAAAATAATGTTTTTTTTTGCTGAAAGGATCTTAAAGGTTTAAATAAAATGTATCTAAAACAGGACTTTGAATCCTAGCAGACAAGATTAAGTTGTCAGTATGAAAAAGATTTATTCAGTCATATCATTAGACAGACATGTGGAAAGAAAGTGCATCCTCTTTTAGCTACAGGGTTTTACAAATCAGCACAATAGAAAATCATCAGGTCATGACCCGGTCTTAAAATTAGGTAAATACATGGATAATCCCACCTTATCTTTGTCTGCTCAGCAAAAAACTGCTTCCTTTGGAGTTCAGAGGGAAAGCCAGAGCATGAAGAAACAGCTTACCTCAGCAAAGCTGTGTCTAAACAGGAAAAGACTTCTGGAATGATGTAGTTCGGATGCGTTTTGGTCATAATGCACCACATCAGCTGAGTACTAAACATAGCCCCTGTCAAGACTGATAGTGGAGGCCAGGAGAGCTGTTTTGGACTTGTTTAGACACAGGATCATTGATCGGACCATGAGCTCCACAGTACACTAAAGTTTTCTGGAGTCGAATGTGAGAAAGATGAGTTGACCAAAATTCCTTCACAAAGTTGTGAACATCTGATAATGTCTTGTAGAAATGTTAATGCTGCAAAATGTAATTTTAAAATCTTTTTAGTCATTGCTGGAAACAGTTTTATTGTGGCTCAGATTTGTTTTATTTAATTATGACTGACATGATTTTTATGTGCTCTCTTTCATGGACATAAAGGAGGAAAATCTGTAACTAATGTGTGAGTTTCTAAACACTGATTGCTTCTGCTGCATCTAATGTGATCATCAGGAGCAGAGACGGAGGCTGCTGCAGGAGATGTGCGCCAACGACAGCATGGTGTTTCCAGGCAAAAACCGGTCCTTTGATGACATTCCCAACAAGGAGCTGGATCATCTTATTGTGGATGACAGGCATGGCATTATCTACTGCTATGTCCCGAAGGTATGCAGCACGCTTTGTTCACACTTGCACACCTGTTTCCTCCTGTTTATGTTTAATAACTCTTTGTCTGAACTGCAGGTAGCGTGCAGCAACTGGAAACGCATCATGATAGTTCTCAGCGAGAGCATGCTGTTGGAGGGCGCTCCACAGAGGGACCCTCTGGCTATCCCCAGGGATCTGGTCCACAACAGCAGCATGCACTTTACCTTCAACAAGTTCTGGAAACGTTACGGCAAGTTTGCAAAGCACCTAATGAAGGTGTGTTCAGGAATGAGTTACTACTTTCTATAAGTTTTATAAGAACACATTAATGGCATCATTTAAAATAAGTCTTCTACAGTCACATAATCCCACGGGCCAATAGCAAGATGTCCTTGTTCTTTTACATAAGAGCCAAAAGTTCTCACTACTTTTCAGATTTGTTTTTATCCACGAAGCAAAGCTAATTTTTGTCCTACTTTGAACAGAATTCAGAAGTCTTATGCAACTCCACAATCAGCTGATCTTCGTCTTCCTCAGCTTCTTAGCAGCCGCAGTCAATTTTTAATAGGATAAAGAGGTGCTAAATTATGGAATATTTCTTATCTAGCAGTCAAGTGTCCTAATTTAAAAAGTTTTAGAGATGTTTAAAAGGTCATTTGATTGCTGACTTATAATCTTTTACATATGAATGAATTCATTTTAACATTGCTTTGCTTTTACAGTTTGGATGTTTAGTTTTATATTGCTGTTATAGTTTCTCACAGGCTTAATTTATCTTTTTTGCCCCCCTCATAGTTCTTTTCTCATAGCTTAAAGCTTCATATTAGCCTGTTCTGCCTTTTTTGCCTCTTCCTGCACTTTGTTTTTTTATTTTTTTTTATTTTATTTTGAATATGCTGAATAATGTGGATAAAAACCTGCATTTCTTTCTGCAGGTGAAGCTGAAGAAATACACCAAGTTCCTGTTTGTCCGGGACCCATTCGTGCGTCTCATCTCCGCCTACAGGAATAAATTTGAGATGCGCAACGAGGACTTTTACCGGCGCTTTGCGCAGGTCATGCTGCGTCGCTATGCCAACCAGCCGACACCTCCAGCCTCAGTGGACAAGGCGTTCGCCCTGGGCGTCCATCCGTCTTTCTCTCACTTCATCCAGTACCTCCTGGACCCTCAGACAGAGAAGGACATGCCGTTTAACGAACACTGGCGGCAGGTGTACCGACTCTGCCACCCCTGCCAAATTCAGTACGACTTTGTCGGCCACCTGGAAACGGCGGAGGAGGACGCCGAGCATCTCCTGCGCCAGCTGCGGGTGGACAACGTGGTGGAATTTCCAACCTCCAACAGGAACCTCACCGCCAGCAGCTGGGAGTCGGACTGGTTCAGCACAGTTCCCGTCGAGGCGCGAAGAGAACTCTACAAACTCTACGAGCCCGACTTCAGGCTTTTTGGTTACAACAGACCAGATTCGCTCCTCAACGAGTGATTTTCACAGCAAACAGCCACACAGACAAAAAGCTTTGTGTGTAAAGAAGTAACGCCACACCCAACAGTTAGATTTGCCTTTGTTCTGGGCTCTGCACACGTGTCCTCCAGTCTCCAGCGAGGAAGCACCCTAATGATGCAAAAGCCATGATCCAAAGTAAAAAAAATAAAGAAGTGTCATATGCATCAGACCGGGCCAGTTCAGATCCCCTCTGTGCTCCGACAACTTGTTCATTGAGTGTCGACCCGGACTCCACACCCCCCTGCTTTGATGTCATGCCACGCCCGCCGTTTGTGCCCACCGTTTTGTTGTGACTAAACTATGACGACATGTTTTTAGTAGCACAGTGTTCAAAAAGAAACTATGCCACAGAGCCATGCTTCATGTTTGTTCTTGCACAGAAAAAGAAAGATGTCTTTGGAAATGTGGGCAGTTAGATATAACTAGGATAGATGAAAAAGTAGTTGCACTAGCAGTAGTTGTCAGCTAATTTATTCCACATTGTTCAAGTGCAATGTTTCCTAAGCATGAAAGGGATTTCTATTTGTGTTGAAAACTTGTGCTGACTATGGCTGCCAGCAGCAGAGGAAGGATTTTTTTTGATACCTCATACCCAGGCATGAAGAACTTGTGTTCCATACGAAAGCCAGCTGCTTTTTTTTCACACGTCACATTCGGTTCAGCATGCAGAGTTAATAGCTGGTCTTGTTATTCGACTGGCTTCTACAATGTAGCCCCAGCATATGGAAGCACAGCAGCTCCATCGGGCAGCACCACCTGACCAATGAACTGGATTTGTTTCAGCTTGTCTGTGAGGACATTAAACTGGAGTTTCAGCATTCTTACGGTGTCCACACTGCACAGGTGTGCCTCTGTCTACTCATACAAACGGTTTCGTAAAGGAGAAAAAAAGAAAAAAAATCTCTTTTCTTTCTTGTTGTTACCGTCAGCATTTGATATTGTGTCTTTGTGTTTTTACACAACATACGGATACTAACACTCAAGTACATTTGCATAACCATGCAGACGGCAACAGAGCTGTCGCTTCCCCTCTAAATACTTTTCAAGGGCGTTTTCATGAGGTGCATTGTTTTCGTAGCATTACTTGAAGCCAATGGAACGTGGTTTTGTGTACGTACAGTGCTGCTGCACAGCATGTCGACTTTATCTATGAAACTGGTGCAAAATGGGACTATAATTGGTGTTGTGCAAAGGAAGTGTTTTAAGGATGGCTTGTGTGGGAGTTGGGATCAACATTAACCGAGGGATCGGGATTATTTCTATGAGAACGAGAGGAGAAGATAGTGCCTTTGGTTGCTAAAGTTTACACATAAAAAAATAAAGAAGTATTTTTGTAGGACTTAATTTTTACTCAAATAAAAACACAGTGAGAGCTACACAAAGCCGCTGTAAGGTATATATAGTGGGACTAGTTTGTCTCATGTGACCTTAATTTGGGACCAATAGGGAACAACGAAGCCCTTTAGCAGAGTTGAAGGTGTCTGTGTGGAGATTTGATATAAATCTGAATGATGATTTGATTTCTCCTTTAGTGTGCTTGTGTTCAGGCTGTGTGCACCGTCCCACATTATCCTGTGAGTCATGAAGATGTACACACACTGTGCTGGTGTTGTTTCACTGCCTTTTTATTTGTTTGTTTTAGATCATTGTGTCCTTGTCAAAAGGTAGATCCACGTGTTTTTTCCCTCCAAGTCTCCTCATATGGCCGTGAGCTCCTGGTGTGGACGGAGTGAATCAGCGCTCCTGTGTCACTTGTGTTTGTATCGTAGCTCAAGTTGTATTTTTTCATCCATATTTTTGTATCCATGTTCTTTGTCTTTGTTTTCTATGAAAGTGTCCACATTCTCTATGTCAGAGGCGCTGTGTTTATGTTTGTTTTTTGTTTTTGTTTTTTCTCTGTCTAAGTGCAAACAAGTAGCAGTAAATACATGGATTTGTTTGCAAGTCAAACTGTTTATTTATGGGCAAAATAAAAAAACATGAGTAAATGCTGCTTTTGCAAAATGGGAAATCAGTCTCAGAGGCTTAATGGGTCTTAATTAAAGCTGATGTCCACTGACCTGTTACCACAGCAACAGTTCTGCATGGAAGAACAATCCATGTCTCCACATTTTGACCTCAACCCAGCTGCACACCATGAACACACGTGCAATAAAAAACATATTTGCATATCAGTTGTTTTAAAAGAATTCAGTTATATCTAATAATAGTTTTTTTTAAATGTGCATTCATGTATAAGATGATTGCAGGTTTAATCATGTTGCTGCTTCAAACACAACATTTTAGCATGAAGCAGAATACTTTGTTTTGTGGATAAACATGAAACATCGGGTAAGGAAAGTAAGAAAACCACACCTTGAAAAATATGATGAAGACAGGATGTTTGTTTCAAGCTAATCCCAGTTCAAAAAAAGAAAATAGGATGTAATAAGTTTAATAAGCCAGTTACGTTATTATAACAATTTTAAACAGGATTATATTTCTATGTGATGAGAGAAATTTTAAATACAGCTGCTGTTTTGAAGTATTCACTGCCATCCAGTGGTCAAAACCCGGAACTACACCAATCGACCCCAAACCTTCCGGTCAGTCGTGTATTCCTGAATTACACTTGCCAACCACTTTATTAGGTCCATCTTTCCGGGTTGGACACCATTCTTCTGCCTTGATTCTTGGAATAGATTCAACAAGATGTTGGACACACATTTACAGCAGATTGATCAGATGCACATCCCCGATGAGAATCTCCTGCTCCAGCTCGTCCCAAAGATGCTCTACTGGACAAAGATATAAAGAGTGTGCTCTGTGCTCACAAAGGGATGGACATGCTCAGCGACAATACTCAGGTTTGCTGTGGTGGTTATGATGATGCTTAGGTAGTACTGAGCAGCCCAGATTGTCAGCACCGGTAGCCTGAACCAGCCATACAAGGCAGGAGGGATCCATGCTTTCATGGTGTTGATGCAAACCTCTGATCCTACCAGGCAACGTTTTTCCATCTTCTATTACCCAGTTTTAGTGAGTCATTGTGAATTGAAGCCTCAGATTTCTGTTTTTAGCTGACAGGAGAAACACTCAGTGAGCTTGTTTTCTGTCGTCTCGCTGTCATCTCCAACCAGTCCACCCATTCTGTCTCCTCTGGCCTCAGACATCAGTGAGACATTTTGCTGCAGACAACTCACTGAATATTTTCCCCTTTCCAGACCATTTTCTATCAGTGGGTAACTGCACTAATATGTCTCTACGCTATGAACAGTGCTCAGTAGAAAGTCATCCTTTTCTAATTCAAAACAGTATTATTAGAATCTTTAAACTTGTTTAGCAAAATATAAAGGTACACATTGACACATTTTAAATTGTGCATGAATGACCGATTAAAGGCGTATGGAGCAGAATATTAAAAAAAAAATTTTAAACTTAAAGAGTTGTCGTTCTCAAAGATGTCTTAAGACCCATAATCCATCCATTTTCTATTCCTGCCTGATCCGATTCAGGCCAACACAGAGATAACTCATTCCTAGAGTCAATTTAAAATCACCAATGAACCTAGCAAGCATTCCTTTGGACTGCGGTAGGAAGCTGGAGAGAACCCAGGCATATGTGAGGAGAACACAAAAACTCAATAAAGATGGGACCCAGCTGAGATTAGAACCAGGAAGTTTAAGCAGCGCCATCATGCAGCCCAAAACCATCAGAGTTTGGATCATTTCTCCTCAGAGACAACTCTCTGCCTCTCCTTAGTTTCTGCTTCATTTCACTGCGTTGTGCTCGAGTCTTTGAGCAAAGAGCGTGTGGACACCAGCTGAAGATAGCAGGCAGTTGTAGACTAAAATAATAAGACAACAAACTATAGAAATAATCAGTCCCTGTTAGATACAAAAACAGGCTCACTTACAGAATGTGGGCTAGAAAATCCAATCCAACAGAGGTTTGTGTTTAGAGACATTAGGGTCTGTCCCCCTTTTCCCTCCACTATGAACTAAAACACTGTGGAGGACTACAGAATACAGAACTCACTGGGTGTTCAGCCAGACAACAGACTGGATCAGAAATGTGTCTCAGAGGAAGAGAGCGAAGTTTATTTGCAGAAGCTCAGACCCTTCTGTGGTTACATTTATTTATTAGCAGTCTGTTTTGCAGCCAAGTGTCAGAGCGTCAGAGGTAGAAACTAAACAAACTGACACAGAAGCCTGTCTCTGTCTCTGCGCTGGGAACCAGTCTAGAGCCACTAAAGCTGATTTAGAAAAGAAAAAAAAGTTGCATAAATGGTCAGACATGGACAACATGGCGTGTTGGTGACACAACACAGTCAGAGACTTCAGCTCTGCAGGAATAAGAAGTTTCACCGAGGGATCCTCCTTTCTTTCTTTTTACATCAGATTTCTTTTGTGTCATTTATACAACCTCAGTCTAGTTTTTATTAAGTATGATTCAATTCACCAAACTGAAACACTGGTTCAATTTACTGTTTTACATCTGGATATAAGATTAAACCTTCTGACCAATCAGTTCTCTTGTAAAAAGGCAAGCCCATTCTTAAACATCCTGTCAGTATTATTGCGTGGATCGTGAGAGGAGCACTTAGGACAGAGAGACCATGATTTACTAAAGGTTTGCGCCTCTTAAAACACAACGCAAGATTGAGTGCTCCTTGTTTAATGGACAAAATAGCGCCACTGTCCATTTTAAGTATTTGCCTTTAATGAATATGCAGTCTGGGCCTTTCTGCCTTCAGGCCCAAGATACTGGGAGGAGTAGATGCAAATAGTTCAGCTTTGCAAGAACACTATGATTTGCTAAACATGGAACAGATTGTGCTGGCTTTTTTTGCTCCTTAGTATTAACTGGCTCAATTAGACACAAAGGGCTGCAGGTGAATGGAGGCAACCGCCCGCTGCTGAAGGACGTGCATCAGTCTAATTCATGATATTTCTGCATGAACAGTGAGTAGCAATGTCAAAAGGTGGTGTGTTCATTTTTGTAATGTCAATAACAACCATGACTTTGTTATTTGTGAACATGTCTTGTTCTACAACCAGCTCCAGGGTGCAATGGGCTCTGTGTACAGCTCCACTACTTCCTGAACTGAAGGCAGCTTCTTTATTTCCTGTCTGGCATTACTGGACAAACTGATTAATCCCGGTGTGTCTGGCTGTTGCTGTTGTGAGTACTGAGGTCGGACACACCTGGATTAATCAATTCGTCCTGTAATGAAAGACAGGAGACAAGAAGGTGCTTTAATTTCAGGAAGCAGTGGAGCTGTGCATATACCCCAAAGTTCCAGATACCTGCTCCTGCAGAAAGTACACTGCACCTATTGCCCAATATTGGTCAGAGGAATCTCTTCTGTGGGCTCCCACATGTCTTATTTGCTGAAGTTTTATTGCGAGCATTTTGTCTTGTTCTTACCGTCTCTTCTTAACCTTATCTGGTGTCCTTCTTGCTTTCCAAGTGCATTTGCTTTTTGGCAAACGTCCTCTCATATTGCAGTCCTTTTGGTCACATATGGATGTTATATTTCTATTTTCCTCTCCCACTAAGATCTCCATTGGTTTGGATTTTGTCTACATTACCTCTCCTTCTACACTCTCCATAGTGACGTAGTGCACACTAAATCATTAAGTAAATAAGACTAGTATGGAAGTATGGATAGACTATAAATAGATATAAAAGAAAGACTCTCTCTCTCTCTCTCTCTCTCTCTCTCTCTCTCTATATATATATATATATATATATATATATATATATATATCTGTCTATATGTATGTGTGTGCGTGCGTGTGAGTGTGTGTGTGTGCGTGTGTGTTTATTTTGATATATATTCACTATAACAAAACTCTTTTTTGCAAATAGATGATATAACACCATGTAATACAAAATTCACACAAAAGACAGGAAATTTGTATTATGTGGAACATTGCATATTATTAGCTGTTATGGAAGAAGCGTACACAGCCACAACAGCCTGCTCAGTCGCACACTGCTTCAGCTGGCCAGAGTGGTTGTATTGGTCATTGTGGCATGAACAGAACAGCCAAGCTGATCCCACATGTGTTAACTAGAGTATAAGTAAGTACTGCAGTCTGGTTTTTCCATCCTGTCCACCGCCAAATTCTGAAGATGTACTGATAAACCAATCCTGCAGGGTCAAGTGTTGTCATTGTGGAAGACAGAATTCAGCCCCAAACTGTGGAGATGGGGTAGAGTGATTACAAGTCTTGCTTTTTCCAATGAACTACATGCGATCCACACTATTACACCACCTTCACCAAAAACTGTTTCCATACTGATGCATCCATCAGCTTTGACCCGATGATTCAGCGGACCACTGTAGCAGGGTCCATGCTCACAGGTGCTGCTAGTCATCAGAAGCTCAAAACAAGCGAAACAGAATGAGCTGTTTGCTTTTTCGTGGGTGTAAATAGCCTTCTCAACCCTGCTGCTCATCGTACAACTTTGTTTTCTGTCCATAATTAGCTTTATATAAAATGGAAATAAACAGTCTTTCCAAAAATATAAGATTTATCGCCAAGAAAAAAACTAATCATCCACAAATTTCCTTCTTTTTGTGTTGAATTTTCATATAAAAGTGAAGGAAAGAATGAAAAAGAAAGAACTTTTTTTTTTTTAAACAATGAGTTTTGCTCTTTTTTATTTAGTTGTCTCCTGCACTGGGTTTGATGAGGTATCCATTGAAAGTGATGTAAATATCTACATCGTCACTATAAATGGCGTTTTCTCTCTCCCTCTTGAACAGACGGACCCAGACCTCGTCGTCCAGCTGCAGCTCCAGCATCAGGCTCTGACTCTGCATGATGGAGCGGTCGCTGGGCTGGGCGTACACGATGGCACGCTCCGTGTCGTTGTGCATGATGTGCAGGTACGTCTCCTTGAAGTTCCACGTGTGGATGTTGACGTTGAAGAAGTAGATCCCCGGGATGCGGCAGAGGAATTTCCCCTCGAACATGTTGAAGTGGTCGTCCAGGTTAACAAACACCGTGTCAAAAACCAGGGTCTGGTATGTGTCGTGGCTGTGGAGGGATTTGCGACGGGCCACAGAGAAGGCGGAGTACTGGACTTTGCAGGGGTCTCCCGGAGCACCTGCCTGGCCCTTATCACCTGTTGAGCCCATTTGCCCCCTGGACCCCGGAGGGCCCTCCTGTCCAGCTTTGCCCGGCGTTCCTCTTATCCCACGGTCCCCTTTGTCACCTGAATGAAAACATTAACACCACATCATGAGATCACAGATGAATAACGGACAAAATAAAGAGAACAGAAGTGAAAAAGAAGCAGTTTCACTTATATTTGAAAAGGTTTTTTACGATTGTTGAGCCACCAAAAACAGGTCTGCAGTCATTGGTTTTACTATGAATTCTGCCTCATATCATGGTTGAGAAAGAAATAACTGTGAGGCTGTTTTTAGACGTTGAAGCTGAACTGGTGATGGACATTTCTGTAATTTAGTCCTCAGCAAATCAACATATTCGGCAAGGAGTGGATCAATAGTGATGGGGGAGGATTTAAAACAGGCAGAACATCCAAGAAAACCCACAAATACTTCTGCAAATGAGGGAAATTTTCTTGGGCAATTATGCAAAACGCAAATAAGAAGTGGTTTTAGCAGCAGTGGGCGATACTGGCTCCTGAGGAAAGTCTTTATTACAGTTTTACACTCGGTGGTCACTTTATTGCTTGTTAACACAAACAGCTATCAGCCAATCACATGGAAGAAATGTATAATGTATTTAATTATGTAGACCCAGTTAGGTTGATGGGCTGCAGCAGCAGCAGAGCAACTCCTGTTTATTTTTACAGTTCTGAAGGCAAAAGGGGCTCCGACCCCAAACTGGCAAACTGTACCTAATAAAGTGTCCAGCGGCTGCATCTTTATGCATGTATCCTTAACTCAGTGTTTTTACAGATGAAAACACATGAAGGCGGGAAACATTGTGTGTTGCTTTTGGCTCAGCTGGCCAATGACCTGGATGGCCTTATGGACAAATTCAAACAAGGATCAGAGTCTTTTTGTTTCCCTTAAATCCACGGAAACACACACACAGAAAAGTGGGAAAACACCCTTGTGGGAACAGCAGAGACCCCTGCTTCAGTTCCCCTACCCTCACATAAATATTTCCAGAGCTTCTGTGTGAAGGGTCTTTGTATTATAGCAATATTACTATGGCATCGTAGTTTCTAAACCTGCAGTAGTTTCATTTCTGTAAATATATATATTATGCTTATTACAGAAACTTAATGTGGTAACAGGTCAGAAATATAAAACCGCAGGATGTGTGGTCTCACCTTTCAGTATGGTCATATTGATGTAAGTGCGGATCTCCGGGATGTGACTGAACTCTCCCATGGTTGGTTGATCTCCGCTGCCCTCTGCTGGTCCCATGTGATCACAGCAGTGTCTGCAGGGGACAAGGGGAGCGCTGGGAGGAGGCACCGCAGCCGCCAGGGAAGAGAGGAGCGGGAGGAGAAGGACACCTAACATAGCTGTGCCTAAAAAAGGAAGAATAGAGAGGTGCATTATGAGTGGAAGATCATTTTGGATGTTTTAAGTTTGAACTTCATATTAGCGGCGATAAAACCATAATCTGCTTTTTTATCCACAAAGAGAGAAAAGTGCAAGTCAATAGGAGAGTGCCGAGCAGCAAGGACCATAAATCACTGGAAAAATTACCCTGCAGAGCAGAGAACTGCGATGGCTGTCAGCCAGACTGTGTGTGTGTGTGTGTCTGTGTGTGCTGTAAGTGGAACAATGTGTGCTGCCATGTTTATACATTACAGCTGGATCCATACTGGCAGCTGATACAGGCCCATACTTACACATACTGCATGTCTTAACTTTCTGAAATGTTTTTACATGGCGTCAGAGAGCGCTGGCCAAAAATGGCTTTCTTATGCAAGACTGCATGATACGAACGTGTGCACATGTTAAGGTCACACTTGAGCGGATGGGTTAGAAAAGTGATATTCTTAAATGTAACAACCACACAGAGATGCAGAAGACAAGGAAGAGGTATACAATGACTGCCAAGACACTGAAACTCAGAGGACAGATTTGTGTTGTCTAAGTTGTGTGCGACTGAAAGGAAAATTATACTTATGTAATTCCCATGAGGGAAGATCCTGTTGCCAGAGTCAGGGGTGGAGCTAAAAGCTGGCCTGGTAGGAGTTCAGGCCCACTGCCAGCTTAAGATTAGCCATCCAGCACATAAAGATCCTTAAGGCCCATTAATGCTCGACGCAAATGACGGATACGCACACGCACGGAAGGTTTCGTCCGTCTTCTGCGTCAATTTCGTGCGTTTTTGGTGCGTTTTCAGGCTCCTTGTGCATCCGTCACTCGACGCAGACG
>JAVQJG010047533.1:0-13820 GCA_036024015.1 Craterocephalus amniculus
AAAAAAAAAAAAAAAAATATATATATATTAATCCAATGTCATATAGCAATGCTAGGTTAAGTTTCATTTGAGAAGTAGTGCCAGACTACATATCCTGTTTTCGTGCAGGCTCTGCAGACCCTGGTATGACCGCAGGTTTTCATGCATGCACTGTCCATGTGCTCAGTGCCCTCAGGGATTGGCTGAGAGGAGTGTTGACACGAGGCCACAGCAGAGTAAAATGCACTTTGAGGAAGAATAGGTTGTAAACAACCTCTGCAGACTTTGTTAAACCTGCTTTTTCCTTCTTTTCCATGAAATATAACTAGACTTCAGTGAATTTATGTTTCACAGATAATGTTTAATTAAGAATTTTCAAGGCAATGACAAAAACATCAGTTTGTATCTGACTCAGCTTGCCACCAGCGGCTAGTACAGATCCCGGTTACATCTCTCAATTTTCACTGCAGCAGAGCTCTTCCTGCAGGTCTCTCAGCAGTCACAGTAAAAAGACAGACCAGAACACAACAGATCGCCTTGTGTTTCATCAACCAAAAATATTGCATGTGATCCAGGCACTCATTGACCTCCACTGGCTGCTCAATGCTGCAGAATCAAATTCTTCCATGGTTTATTGAGCTATCAAATGTGATCAGAACAGGGGTGTCCTTCCCGATGTTCAACAATCTCTTGAAGTCTCATCCTTTATGAAAATGCCTCATCATCAAACACCCTAATTCACACTCACTCAGGATTTCTGCAGCTTTTCTTCATGTACTCAGTCCTTTAAACACATTAAATATGTAATGCTGACAAAAGTTTTATGCTAAATCATGAATTTTGATACTTATTTGTAACATACTTTGGATATAAACTAAATGCAACAAGGAAACAGAAAACTGATATGACAGATAGACAGATATGTCCTGGACATTTGTTCAGTCTCCCAGCAGCCTATTTTGTACCATAAAGATATAATCGGAGGCAAATCTAATATCTTAAATGAAAGTTCCTGCGAGACATCTTTGAACGGGAGGTGGTGGGTTCATCAGATTTCAGCTGCGATCACTCAGAGCAATTTGTCCTGTGAACACAGTCCACACTCAGCCAAGGCCTGCCTAAACCCCACCGTCATCATTCCTCATGCTGTCTGAGCTTCACCCAGCAGATGTCTGTTGGACTGCCAGAGAGCGATATGAACTCTCCTCTGGAACACATAAAAGACGACAGACCAAAACCACAAACTCTGAGAGAAACACAACCAGCAGCACTGAGACCCAAACTTCCACAAACAGGAAGTGAGCTGCATTTGGCTCAGACTGGAGATTTCACGCTTCGCTCAGAGAATAATTCCACTCATTTTGTCATTTGTTTTGGATGAATTCATCAAATCTCAGAACAATCAATTTATTGTTTACAACAAATTTGAATTAGTCACTCAGTTGAGGTAAATGCAGCTTTGGCACACGTGTAGAAAACCCTAACCCGTAAAAAAGCGAAATAGTAACTGCTTCAAAACGGATTACTGATTAAGACTGATAAGTTTACTCATTTGAGAAAAAAGAAATAAGTTTTATTTATTTCTATCAAATGAAAGCCTTTTGTAACCCAGTTAAATAAATATTATTATAGTATTAATGATCACATTCCCATGACTCATTCTTCTCTCTGTCACACTGGTAGGTTCTAATCATGCATTTTCATTTGAATAGCTATTCTCTTTAAGAATGGCATAATGTTATTCCTTTAGTTCCTTTCTTCACACAAACACAGTTTAGCTGCCTCATTTGCAGTCTGATCAGACCAATATCTGAACAGAGTCAATCGTAAATGACCCAATCAACAGCAAGTGTCAACAACAGGAAGACAAATACATTCTGAGCTGCACAGAACGGCTTCTCATTTCCGTGCCATTCACTGACAACACAACCTGGTTTTAAAGCAGCTCTTCACAGCATGTTATCTTTGTAGCAGCATTGCGCCGTGTGCGTGGACAGCAACAACACTTCAGGACATGCAGCCACTGCATGTAAATACACAATCAGGCCGAAAAGGAAGATTTACTTTCAAAGAAACATGACGTAAGAGATGAGACATTAAATGTGAGAGCGGTTTTCTTTTTAAAGGCTTTTTCTAGAAATGCATAAGAATAAAAAGCTCTCCAAGTTCTGAGACAGGGGTATTTGTTCAGCTCTAACAATAAAGGAATTACATGCATCAAATTATGGGTCCTAAATTTTGTTTGCTGCTTTTCCCCTAAAAACATAAAAGTTCACCAGAGAATGAAAATTGATGTTCCAGGTAATGAAGAAAAAGAGAAATACAAAAATATGGCAACTTAAAGCAGAAAAACTACCTTATTAATCACTTATCAACATGATCTTCCTTAAATATAATAAACAGATGCTTTTGTTCGGTTCTTACTCATTTTATCCAGTAAGCCATAACTGCTCATGCAGGAATCCTCTCGGTATCGGAGCAACGTCTCTGCAACATTTGTTCGACTTGGTCAGAATGTTAAGAGTTTCAGTCCTGCTGGAAGCTTAAACCTTCAAATGGGTTTCTATTTACTTCTCTCCCCAACACCTTTAAGAGCAGCACTGGAGGAGGAAATGGCCTTACCCGTGCAGAAGATGGGATCTGTAATGACACTCTCGATCTGAGACACAGATGGGCTTCCTCAAAGGCGTTTGATGTGTCGAAACCAAATGCACAGCATTAGAGTTCCAGCCAGATTTCCTTGTACAATATACAGTATTTGGAACACTTCTCCCTGGCAAAATCACCCCAGTCATATATGGGAATGTACTGTAAGACCCTCCTTATTTTTTCATATACTAGCCGTGCATATCACAGAAAAAGGAATGCAGAGTTGTTTTTCCTCAATATCATGCTGCCTCATTTCGAAACATGACTGAAATGTTGCAGATGACTCACAACCTTCAGACAGGCAATGGAATATTTGTACGAACTGCACATTTAGGGGAATCAGGGCTGTTAAAGAAAAAGAGTGAGAGGGATAGTTATTGAGCCAAACTAGATGGTTTATGGAAGCTAGGGAGGTTCAGGCAGCAGATTTTCTCAGTTTCCTGTCAGTCAGACTCAATATAAACATTCAAAATGATTCTTTGGAAAGATGCAGAAATTTTGTCATTTTTGCACAACTTGGCAATTTCCATGAATTTAAAAATAAAATAGAGAAAAGTGCAATGTTAACTGGATGCACAGAGACACAAACGATCAGATCACTTCCAGCATATTATCAGGGTGGAGTAGGTGGAGAAGAATGATGCAGCTGGGATGAAGATGCAAAGACGCACTCGAAACAGACAGGATTAGAAATGAGTTCGGAAGGTTCAGGGACAAACTAGAAGAGTTAGATTGGTGATGTGCAGAGGAGAGGGTCTGCTGAAGATGAAGATGCCAGTTAAGAGGACAAGAGGAGGGCCAACAGGGAGATTTATAGAGGTGCTCAGCCAAGACATGCAAGTAGTGTTGATGCAGAGAAAACAGATGTGACCCCTCGCAGCAGCAGCCGGAAGAAAAAGAACGATTTGAGACATTAAATGAGGCAGAGTATCTCCCCATCTTTTTAAGTGCTGATGACTGATAAGCGCCTTGAGTTTTCCTCTGAATCACAGTAACACTCTAATTATTCTTTTCCTTTTCTTCTTTGAAAAAGCAGCAGAATTTCAATCCAATTAACAGAAAGGGAACAAAAGATCCGCAAGGCCAGGAGAACTGTAACTTTGAGTGGAAAGGTGCTTTCAGCAACCTTGTTTCTGAAATATTTTGAGCATATTCAACCTGTTTGTGCTTGTTTTGTGAGATGCAGCTGCACCATATGGACTATAAATGCCCATAAAACATTGCAGATGGTTGAGAAATTTTTCGAGGTAGAAACAGCTTGTGGTGAGAAAATAATGTCAAATTGGGAAGTAGTTAGTCACGCCAACTGACAATGCGCCAAACTAGCAGCCGAGCACAAATGATGACAATGTGCAACGTGGCAATGTTGGAATGATACTGCCGATTTTTGCTGATTATACTGATAGTTACTGCTGCTTGTTTATTTTTAACCTGTTTGATAAAATATTCCTAAAATAGTCAACTTGGATCAACTTGGAAGAAGTTGGAGGAATTATATCTTCACAGAGATGTACTCTGACTGAAACCCGGAAACATGGCTCTGCTGGAAAGCCAAGGGGGCCGAACCTTGCCAACAAGTTATAAGCTATGTTTACATGGACAAATAAAAATCTCTGATCTGATTGAAATCAATCTGATCAGAGATTCCAGCCGACACGTTTACAAAGACGCTGGATAAAATGATCCAATCCGTTGTGTGTTTGATTGACAGATCAAATACATTCCAACCCTTTTACTGTAGGATATGTGCATTGCTGCCAGTTTGGGAAAATTAGGTTTTTCATGCGCAGAACGATCTACCCGGAATCGACCAAATTGAGTTTTTAAATGCTTATTTTTTCCTGATGATCCGGTGGTGAAAAGGTTTAAACCACCCCTCTCAGTTGGATCGGAAATTCTTTCCGATCAAGGTCGATCGGAACAGCTGACGTGTTTATATGATGCATTTTTATTCTGATCAGACGTTCAATCGGATCAAAAGTGGTCCATGTAAACAAAACTAGTGATACTAACAGGCAGGAGAAAGACTTTGGGTCTATAAACCTGGTGAATGCTGTAGGCGAGCTCATGGTGAGCTTGCTGCATGCTTTCTTATCGCACAAGGAAATTATTTTTTAGAACTACGCTGCACTGAGCATCACAGGTTAGCAGTTGCAATCATGGAAATGTCCATGTCAAGCTGGACTACCTAACTCTCAGAGAAAAGAGAGGATGTAAGAATTTGCCATCGCTTGGAAGTAGTTTATGAGTTTGAAGTGCATCTTTAAGCCTCAGGTTTTTAAAGGTAACTGTCTTTTATATTAACAAAAAGCAGGACGAGAGAAAATTGCTTGATTGACAGATGGAATTGTTTTATAGTCAGATCGTATAGCCAAAGACTCAGAAGATTGTAGGTAGTTCAGTCAAACCTTTTTTAAAATACAAATTAGTTATTGGATCAGAAGGAATAATGCCACATCGAAGTCAGCTTCAGAACAAATACTTGGAAAGAGAAGATGCTGAAGTCAGAGAAGGCAGATATAGTTTGCCTTCATCAGTTTACTCTGTTTTTTGTAGTTTTAGCAACAGTCCATCAGATATTCTCGTCATACTGCTGGCTGCTTTGTGCTTTGCTGCAGTGAAAAGACAAACAGAACATGAAACTGACTAAATGTCACTTCAGGACAGTCCTGCAGCAGAAGACGACAGCAGAAAGCTTATCATCAGCTTCACCGTCTCCACAGTAGACGCACTGACAGGGAACAGGCAAAGAGGTTTTCTCAGCCAGCCAATCTGAATGAAACACTCACACACCTGAGTGACTGCAATGCTCCATGAGCAGGAAGACTTTATGGCAGGTAGAGGTTTTGTCAAGATAAAAGGAAACAAAACTGCAATCAGCATTTCTCTCAGCTCCTGGAACACAACTAGTGATTTTCATTTTTAAAAGATTTTAAGGCTGTGAAATAGAAGTTGCAATAAATTGGTACTGACTGCATGAATCACATAGAACAGCCTTTCCAAGAAGGAAAAAAATCATAATCATGATTATTAATGGTATGAGTGAAGCTGCCGCTGGCTGGTCCCTCCTTCACTTATGTTTAGTTTGGGTGTTAGGAAGATGTGAACATCTCCACCTCTGCAGCCGGGAAGGGCTTCACAACAAGTACAGGTGTTGTGCCGAAATAAGCACCCCTGCTGTGAAAAACACTGTGCTTTTCACAGAAGGGTGCAAATTTTGGCATAACACTTGGCCTCCTGTGACTGTTTTGGGCCAGGGGTGGGGGAATTTGCTGTGGTTATGGTAGGCTGGCCATTTTATTAATCTGTCCGAATAACCCTATGTGAGATGGTCTTTGAGTCACAGACAAAAATAAATGATTTCCGTCATTCATTGTGATTGCCTTGATTACTGCACGTACATTCTGCCCATGCAGATCCAAAAGTAAGGAGACAGATTTGTACAACTCTTTTCCTAACTTTCTTGGAGCTCCAACCCAGTGCAGCCAAGTGAAAACCACTCTGAGAACGGACTTTACAAATCCTACAAGTGTTGCAGGAGCTTAGCATTGCCTCAGTTACAGTTGAGCAAACAGCCCAGTTCCCTTTTTACCTTTAGCAGGAAATGGACTGGGGATTATGGTAACTCGCATGTCCTTTTATCCTTCAGGTAAACACTCTGCAGCGTCTCGCATTCAGATGACATTTCCACTGGCGTGTGTGGGAACACTCAGCACTGAGCCAAGGTCTTCTGAAACAACTTCTGCTCATTCACTGCGGTGTCTGTAATCTTTCTGTAAAGCTACAACAGTCTATTTGCAACAGCTCTGCAAAAACACTGGCCTAAATTCTCTATGCAGTCATTTACCACCCATGAACATTTGTTAGGCATTTAGTGGTGATTCAACCTCCCACTGCTCCTCTGGCACAGCTCCTGCCAATAGTTACAGAGTAGAAATCATCATATCCCACAGAGTTTCCACTAATTTACTCTCACACAGCAAAATAATGTCCTCTGAGATAAACAAAGAGGCTCTACAAACAACGGGAGCAGTGAATGCATCGTGCTCTGATCCCTCCTCACATGTTGAATCTGTGACGGCAGATGTTCACTTTGTTCCTGAGGAGTAAGAGAGAGACCCGTCGGCTCTGGTAGAGGATGGATTTCTGCAGCCTTTCTAAATAAACGCTGACATGCAGGCGTCTTGTGCCTATTTCTGGTAGCTTGGGTAATGTCCATAGATTGATGCTGAGGAAAGATGAAAGCAATACTAAAGAGGCAAGGTATTGTCCTGAGTGCTACTCTGAGTCTACAATTACTGGCAGGAGCTGCACAGCAGAGAAAGCATAACAGTCTTATTCCAACCAAACAAAATGGGAATGGTTGGTTATTTGGTGAGTCACTAAGTAATTCATGTTCACCTTCCTCATCACATGGCATGGCTTATTCTTTCCTGCCCTCTGTCTGAAATAAATGATCATTTCTTTTGTAATTTTTTAAATTTAAGCAACAAAGGCTGTATGTAGAATCTTTGTGTAAAAAAAGCTGAGATGTGTGAGATTAAAACATAAGTGTAGATTTACATAGAATACAGTAGAAAATAAACAAACTACATTTAGTGAAAACATGAGCATTGTATAACAAGAGAGCCTGATTTCACTAGGAATTACTGAAATAATATTTGATGAATGACTGCAAAAGTGAACCTGACAGAGGTTGTAACACACTAATCTACCTAATTGCTCACAGAAAAAGATCAGAAATCACCAGTTTTTGATTGCAGTAAAGAAAAAAAATTTGATGTTCTCAAGTGAACAAGGGTTATTTTCATGTTTTTGTTCAATTCATTGTGTAAAGAAAATCTCACTTTTGAAACAAATATGTGAAAAATTAGGTACTGCTGCAATTTCACCCTGTTATTTATGTCTATGCAACAGCAATCTATCGAAATACACTGAAAAATAACTATTTCTGTAATTTGTCATATTGTCTGTGTAAAAAAGAGAATCAGTTGATTACCAGTGGCCTTATAGAAGAGTTGTGTGTCGTTTTTCCCTTATTCCTCTGCATTAATTGTGTCTGCATCAGTCATGGCATCATTAAATCAGAAGAATCTCAGCTTTCCAACATCCACTTAAACACAACACTGCAGAATTTGTAAAGTTGTGTTGGCCCCTTGGTGATCTGTCAGGATTCCAGTTGTTAAAGGCTCTAATGAGTGTGTGAGAGGTGTGTTGATTGTCTATTTTATGCTCCCATTACTTCTCTTCTAACACAATTGTTACAGAACGAAGCATAATAAAATGTTTTTTATCAATTCTGCAATTAATTAATCTGACATGTTTCATTTGTAAATAATGATATTAACAATATTATTATTATTATTATTATTATTACAATTCAGTTGCTGAAGGTATTAGGGATTTTCTCTTTGATGGGAAGCTGATATTTGAAATATTGTGAGCTCTGAGTCTGAGCAAACGTACTTAATATTTATACCCTTCTTGAGTGGACCATATTAAGTGTGAACAAGGACACAGTCTCTTTGCGAAGCGGTCCAGATTAAAAAGGAGGAAGCAGGTTTTCAAGAAGGTTCTCGAGTTAAATAAACTCCTAATGGCCACTTCATCACCTGGGCCACGGCCGCCCTGCAAAGTCTGAGAGGACGAATGTTATCTAGAGGCCCCTTCTTAGGAGGGGACAAGAACAAACACTGCCATCTGTTCACATCTTCATGGAGAAGAACTCATACTGCTGACGGTAATGAGCCAAAGCCCACCTCATATATGAGGCAGCCAAAGACACCTTTAAAGCATCAGCCCTCTGCGTAGAAAACGGCAATGAAGTTAGCATTAACCATACTCAACTTACAAAATGGAAGGGAAATTGGAAGGAAACATGGGCCGATATTCATTTTATCCAATCAGGATCATGAGAACTGGTGGTCTAATGATAACATACTGCAACACGGTCGTTATTCTGCTCTCCTCACCATTAATAGCATGTTCTGTTAGAAAGAAGCACAACATTTTATTTAAGGTTATCTATGAAGTCACAGCAGAAAAATCAATAAATAAATGTGCTGACCTTTGGTAAAATTGTAACATAATGAGCAGGATAACACTGACTTAGGAAGCAAAGACATCGTTTTAAAGCATGGCCTCATTGAAATGATCTCCTCAGCCAACGGTTAATGATAACATGCTCAGTGTTTCACCTGAAGGTTAATTATCTTGTTCATGAATTATGAGGCACCTTGGAACCAGGAGAGAGTGTCAAGAGAGGAAGAGTGTGCGTTTCCGTGAAGGTTTTGTATAAATTTGAATAAAACCGCAGCGAGAGACGGTTTGAGTGTGCAGGTGATGCAGCCTGAGGATGCTGCAGCGACGGTAAACACAGGGGCTGTTTATGTATGAAGCTGTAATATGTACATTCTGCCTGCAGGCACACACACTCCTCTGCTTACTGAGGCTCTTCACACACCTGGCAACGCAGCACTCTGGTCCAGCGTGGGTGTGAAAAATGTAATGAATAACAGTTTTCTGCTGGCAGCAACACTCCAAGTTCAAGAAAATTGCAGAAAATTTCCTCCTGTAACTTTTAACAAAAGAGGAGCGATGAAGTTCAGTTTTCTCTGATTAATCAACTTTTTGTTTATTCTTTTTTAGTGTTTAAAGGATTCCCACTCAAGTCCTTTGCTTTTCCTTTCATGTTTCAGCTGTTCAGTACATCGACATTCAACAGAACATCAGATTTTATGAATAGTTTTGGGACAGAACATAAACAAATATAATTAAATCCTTTTTGATTTCATCAAAATCAGCAGCCAGGATCTGCTTAGCAAATTCTCTGAATTAACTGAAAAAAAATCAGTGTGAGCACCTCTATAAAAGCTGAAGTTGTTGTTGATCTGGGACGATCAGGTGTACTTTAACGCAATTTCAAGGAAGAAACACATCAGCAATGATCTTTGAGAAGACATTGTAGCTGCCCAACAATCTAGAAAGGGCAGTGAGCCCATTTCCAAACTATTTGGAGTCCATCATTCTGCAGTGAGACAGATCGTTATCAAGGAAAACATTCAGAACAGCTGCCAATCAGCAAGTTCAGCCCAAGGTCAGAGAAGCTGCAAAAAAGCAGCTACGTTTCAGACACTGCAGTCCTCAGGACAGTAAAGAAGATCTCTTCTCTAAAGACAACATGGTAGAAAGCCACAGGATTTCTGGAACAATGACGATGTTTACAAAATGCTTTTAAAATCTGAATAACCATTTCATCAATTCAAACTTTATTTGTATAGCCCTTTTCATACATTATCATGCAATACAAAGTGCTTTACAGTGTAAAATCATAAATTAAAAATGTAAGAGTATAAATGATCAATAACACAAAAACTTCTACTGTACATTTTGTAGTCATACACACACACACGCAAACGCGCAAACACACAACACACAACACAAACAGATGAGGCCACTCTTCTTTTCATAGAATTAAAACTATGCCTTCCACTTACTGTCTCCTTAACTGAAACGGTATAAGAACAAAGTTCGAGAGAGAGAACTAAAAGACAAGTTAAAAGATAAGCGTAATATTAATACATGTAGTAATAAGAAAAAAGAAGAAAAAAAGGACTAAATGCATGGCACAGGACTGAGGGCACCATGAATTAATGGAAAAGCTTCGATTGGATCTGTGTAGCTTAGCAGGGGAGGGTTCTAGATGTGTGCAATGTGTTTATGCTTCTGTCCACAGGTGAATGTTCGGAGAGATTTTTTAATTATTATTTCTTTATTTTTTTTATTCTATTAATTAATTAATTTGTTTGTTTTTCTCCTTGTTTGGGGCTTTCTTGTATTTTGTTTATTCTCTGATTTTGTGTAAAATTAATTTGTGATAAAATGGAAATAAAAAATTAGTTGCAAAAAAAGAGGAATTAAGACAACATACTTTTTCCTTTTACTCGAGTGTATGAATGAAGAAGCAATGACTTGTACTCCGTTATAGTGGCATACACTCCACTTCTATTGTTGGTCATGTGATGAACAATTTGGGCGTTTTTTGGTCTTAAATTTCCTCTTCGTCATGAAATTCCTTGTGGCATGTATTCATACAGAACAGCACATACTTTTATAAGGTACACAGAACTACATGCATTAGTGTAAAATGGGAACTGTAACTGTAACAGAAGGCAAATAAATAAAGTGGAGAGATAAAAAAAATAGAATAAATCAACTGAATTCAGACAGTGAGACAGGGGGGTATTATTAATCATGTACAAATATTTTTAGATCTTCACCAGCATGGGGAGTTGTTGACCATGTTTGTTTGCAATCAGTCTGAGGTGGTTTCCTTCCAGTATTTTTTTAAAAGCTGAGAAACTTTCCCCATTTGCATGTAAGAGTAAAGAACTTGTCAGGGATCAACCTGTTACTGAATGCAAAGTCCCTAATTTTGTCTTTCAGGGTGGAGCCAAATATATTCCCCTCTCTTGTTAGGGGCTGGGTCGAATGAGGTTTTGTTGAGATCCAGTCTTTCGGGTCCTTCAAAAGGTTCCAGAGTACATGCAGAAGAAGGATAAATGGTCTGTTGCTGTTTGCTCTCCTTTTTTAACTTCTGAAACAGAGTTTTGTTTTGTTAGAAAGACTTCCACGTCAGACGTGGCCAGTGGCAGGATCCAGCGTAATCAACTACGTTTGTCCCTTCAATCAGATGCAGGCAGAAACATGGCAGTTAAAAAACCAGAAGAACAGCGGAAGAAGTTAAGAGGAGGAGGCAAGACAAAGAACTAATGAAAATAATGTCTGCAATAAAAAATCGGCAAATAAGACCGGTGGCCGCCAGAAGAGATTAATCTGACCAATATTTAGGATCAGGTGCAGCTCATTTTCTTCAAGGAGCAGATAACTGGTGCGTTGGGTCTGTAGCAGTTACCTAATGGGTGCGTGCAGAGTATGTGTGGCACATCGCTGAGGCCAGACGTTCGGGCCACTGCTGACGGCAGCTGCACAGAGCTGGTCAGAGTGTCTAATTACCAGAAGAAGAGTAAACAAAGGCGGGCAGGGGAGAGTGAGGGATGTCCATGCCAGCGGCTCCAGATTGCAGCAGCAGGTCCTGAGGGGACGGAGTGGGTGCGCGCTGTGCGTAATCCTCGTATAAATGGTCTCATGCTCCATCCCGTGATATTTTTCTATTTTGTGGAGCAACAAACACAGTCTGGGCGACCTTGTATGGGCTACACCGCGTGTGCGGTCCCGAAATCAGCTTTTTAATGGTTGCCGACGGTGTGCCCCACCATGTTTCTCATGCGCACGGGAGCCACATTATAACGGCGCATATCCCCTGCAGCCATTTCACATGACACATGTGCACAACCCAGCAACTGCAGGGGAACGAATAAAGCATGAGAAACATGCCATCATGGGATGGAGCATGAGACCTTTTTTGTGAATTTGTTTTATTTTTACGAGAATTACGCACAGCGCGCATCTCCGTCCCCTGAAGGACCTGGAGCCGCTGGCATAGACATTCCTCACTATACACCTGATACACCCGATACAATGCCTGTTATCGGCCCACACTGCACTGAGCAGCTGCCGTGTGTGCGCAGCAATGGCCCGAGTATCTGGCCTCAGCGATGTGCCACACATGACACTGCAGCACCCCGTAGGTTACTGCTGCAGCCCCCGACTCACCAGTAATCTGCTCCTTGCAGAAAGTTAGCTGGACCTGATCGAAAATATTGGTCAGATGAATCTCTTCTGGCGGCCCCGCCATCTTAACAGTTTTCTTATTACGAGCATTTTTTTTCTTTGGTTCTCTGTCTTGCCTCCTCTACAAAATTTTATTAATATTTTATTCTATTATATATTTTATTCTAGTTATCTAGAATGATCTGATTCATTAGATCTGATTGTAAATGTAGAAGGTCCTTATAATATATGCTCAAAAATAAATTCCGAATCAAATCCAAGAATCGTCAATCCTTAGGGGTCACTCCTAATTTCTATTCTTACTTATTCTTTATAGCTTTTAAACTTTTGTTGTTTGTTATTTGTCACTGCATTTTTTTAAATGTACAGCGTCTCAGGTTCCGAGAGGTTGTTGTTAGTGTGCTTTATAAATGACTTGAACTTGAAGTTGAACTGATATTGCAGCACTTCTGGTGGCATTTATATTTCTTTCTGTAGCTCATAAATATTTTTATTTGTCTCCTCTACTAATATTTCAACCTCAATGGGATTGAAATTCTTTTTGCGTTTGGGTTCCTTTCTCTCTGGATCCGTGCATGACAGAGCGAACAGCGACGCAAAATCCTCATTTAAATACTGCGGTTTGCTCCGCAAATAATAACACAAGCAATCTTAATAGATATGGCGCTAATTGTAGAAACATGACCGGAGCAAAACTGCTCAGCAAATATGGAACAGCGCAGCAGTTCTGCGCTCGTCATAACACAGGGCCTAAATGTTTAGTGGGAGCTGAATTGAATTATAAAAGGGATAATGGTGAAGGGGTGGGGCTTAATAAGTTTTTACTTCCATCCGCTCCATTTGGACTGTCTTTGTTGATACTTTCACGTTTATTTGTTTGTTTCTTGAACATGTCGAAATAAATAATTGAAATGAACTGACCTGAACTGAACTAAAATAAAATCAGAATCCAGTCAGCTTTACTAGCCTGTGGAATTCAGTTACCTCACAACTAACAATAAACATCTACAATTAGACTGAAAGTTTATAACCTTATTAATAAGAGAAATAATGAACAATAATGCCACTCTCAATGTCTAAATGGGAAAATGAATTGCATTCTCATAGAAAAATGTATTAACTCATTCACAAAATGCACAAATCTCAAAGTAACCTGACCACCTACTTTCACTACTAATGTGATAGTAGCAGTTTTTTGTATTTGTTAGTTTTGCTATTATTGTTACTGTTATTATAATGACTAAGAGGATTTTTTTAAACTGTCACTTAAGATTAAATATATAGAACTTTTAAAATTTTTCTTAAGGGGGATCACACTCCTCAGCCTCCCTGGTAAGGTCTATTCGGGGGTCCTGGAGAGGAGGGTCCGTCGGATAGTCGGGTCTCGGATTGAGGAGGAGCAGTGTGGTTTTCGTCCTGGTCGTGGAACAGTGGACCAGCTCTTTACCCTCTCCAGGGTCCTGGAGGGGGCATGGGAGTTCGCCCAACCAGTCTACATG
>JAVQJG010047537.1:0-27328 GCA_036024015.1 Craterocephalus amniculus
CGGCTGGCCTGGGAACGCCTTGGGATCCCCCCGGATGAGTTGGCGGATGTGGCCGTGGAGAGGGAAGTCTGGGCTTCCCTGCTTAGGCTGCTGCCCCCGCGACCCGACCCCGGATAAGCAGAAGAGGACGGTACGGTACTGTACACCTCAGACTGACGGATAATCTCATAGAATAATCTGATATGATTTAAGATTATCAGGCTTTGCCATCATTGGTCGGGAAGGGAGAAAATCGGGAGAAAAAAAAGCCAATAATAAAGAACGACAAACAGAGGCTGTGTGATGAATGTGAACTCACGGGACCAGAGCTTCCTGAATGTTGCCCCACACCTGTTTGCCAGTCATCACTATCACTAGCTGGGTGGTCAGCTCAATCAGACAGCCACCTGGGTCACACTGAACACACGTCCGATGGGAAGGACAAGGGATAGAAGAGAAATGGATATTACTCAAAGCCATTCATTAGTTCAAATCATCACTATGAATGCTTTACATGATAACGAAACCAGGTACCTCTTCATTTCTCAGTTTGTTCCACCCAAACATATAAGCATAATCTCCAGGATAGCCAACAAACTTGCCCTTAAAGAAAGCCACGTAGAAGCATGAGGAGTAGTAGTTGACAAACTGGAAGAGGAACATCTTCACTGTCAGCTTATTCTCATACTCCAGGTGGGTCTTTGGGATTTCTGCAAAAGGGTGTAAAACATTGATTTTGTAGAATATTTTACATTTCAACAACTTTCACAGTGAGTACGTCCTCATGCTCCAGCCCTCACCCAGGTCGGTGATCCACACGGCCACTCTCTCATACATGAGGTTGAGGATCATAATGATAACAAAGTTGATGCAAGAGGCAGTGACAGAGGTGGCCAGCTGAGGTGTGATGTAGGGGCCAACCACCTCCAGGTCGTTGGTGGGACTGTCCTTCATGATGCTAGCGAATGCCGCATACACAGCCAGACGGTACGCAATGACCCCAATGATGCAGGCAATGATCAGTGAGATCTTCAGGACAGAGAAAACAGTGACAACATGAACAGACAACAACATGAAACAGACAGAGTGACAACACCAATCCAACGACAAATGTTAAAGCAAACATCTGCAAAAAGTTTAAGGCAGACGTTAGGAGTGCCATGCATGAAAGTGTGCACACATGCCCCTTTTACTTCACTATATAATGCAGTTTGCAGCAAAAGCAGTACAATTTGGGCCAGTATGCATAAAACTAAAAATGTATTGGTTTTTCAGTTTAAAGTATCTCACAATATTGCCTTATACCTCATATTTAGGCACTAAGGATTACCTTTAATTCAGCATTAAGTGCTACAAAAAGGTATAAGGTGTCAAAATTCTCTAAGACGTCTCCCTCAATTTTAGCTCTATGCATACCAGCCCTGGTAGAACAACTTTAGTGATGGTGGTGAATGACACGATGGAAAAAACATTCAAGTTGGGAAGGAAAAGGAAAATGGATACAAATCAAACTGATCAGGTTTACAAAGAAAAAATATATGCTCACCCACAACAGGACGGTGGCTCCAGACAGGCATGTGCGTGCACACTTGCTTGTTATGGGTAAGTAAGGCTCCATTTCCTAAATCGGAGGAAAGGTTGCAAGCAAAGCATGGACAGTAAGTCACCCTGTGTTAAATCCTGACAAGAGAGCTCTGAAAGACCAAGTTCCTTGGATTTTTCCCATTTTCCCAATCCAAATATCTCTGTTTTGTTGGTCTTATGGTCTTCTGGTGAACCAGCGGTTTGACAAAAAAAAACCTTAAAAGGTAGTGAGACAAACACTGAATGTGCTACAGAAGGAAACTCATGCATCTGAGTCTTTCCAGAACCATCTGTTATCAACACAAAGTACGCCACAACAAAACCTCCTTTTCACCAAACTAGCATTCCTCGCGGAGAGCCACCCTTACCCAGAGGATCACAGTGGCCCAGCACAGAAAGAGTTTCCCCACTAGATCTGTAGCCTTTCTCTCAAGTACCAACTCTGTTTCCTAAAGACGGGTACAGTAGGACGGGGTCATGGAATATTGCAAGTATGTGTCTGTCTGTCACAGCCCAGACGCAACAGAAGTAACGCGGCTTGTAGCATCAAGTTAGTTTTCATTCAAATCAGCTTTTTAGTTCTAACGAATAAGTACAGATAATGAATCATCCCAACAGATGCAGTCGTCAAGTCATTACATCCAGCCTTGTCGCAGCTAAACAGATCAGAAGCTGCACTTTACGATTTATATTAGTATTTCATTAGCACAGAAACACCTGAGTGATGCGGTTCAGCTTGCGGTTGGTGCACTTGGTCTCATACTCTGGTCGAAGCTGCAGTTGCTGCTGTTCCTCCTCAAAGTCAACCAGATCCCACTCGTACTCAAGACGGGCCTGCCGCCTCTTCCAGAACTCCAAAAACAGCGTCACTGCAGAGGCATAAGATCCATCACACCACATGCACCACTGTACGACTAGCACACAGCTTTTTCATGTAACTTTTATATAACCTAAAAATTGAACACAAAATCCATCGCCTGGATTAGAAAAGCATATTATCACGTGTTTTATCTCTAAATTCCTTGTGTTATTGTAGTTTCAGTTGCATTCTTCCAGTCAAAGCATGCAGGGCTAAAAAAGAAAATATAAATCTTGCTTTTATTTGTTAATCTATATCTTTATTTACTCTTTTTGCATGAAGCCCTCATTTAAGTGCTAAATATTTATTCTAAGCCACTAAACCCACTAGATGGTGCAATAGCCGTATAGACACATCATACCGGATGCAGACACTTTCACTCACTTACCCCAGATTCCCATGAAAATGGCAAAAAACACTGTTCCAACATTGTCAAATAGGTGTGATTGCTGAAAGAAGAAAACATTTATGACAAAATGAGCTCACTGAAAATGTATTTTTTGTTATTAAGCCACACCATGAATGTCATGTATTGTGGGCAGAAGTGAGTCATGATGACCAAATATTACTCACCCAGGAGGAGTTGCATGTGGAGTTGAGTTTCCAGTAACTGCATTTCTTATCACAGAGGGGACACATAACGATTTTGCCTCCAATTTCATCACTGCATATTTCTTTACTGTTTGGCACAAATGACATGAGCAAATGACACAATGCCACCAGAAAGGCCAAGAAGATGGGAATCATATTCTTTGTAGACCTCACCTCCACTCATTGTCATCGTAGGTGAGGAATCCATAAATGAAGCAAATTGTCCCGACTACTGCAGCGAACAGCAGCATCTCAGTGTAGAAGCCCAGCCAAGCAAAATAAATTCCTATCTTCTCTCCGTAATACTTCCTGTCAAATAAAAAAATTTAAAAAATCATGCGGAGTGAATAAGCAGCAGACAAGGACACACGACTTGAAGTTTTACCTAATAAGGTTGAGAGGTTGCTCCTTGAAGAAACAGAGGAATCCGGCCCAGTATTTATAGAGATTGTATCTTTCACTTTCACAGTTAGCATCTTTTGATTTTGTCCAGTACCTCGACTGCAAGCATACAAAAGTTGCATGTCAATTATTTTGAAAGCATTCATCCCTACATTAATATGGCTACTGCTTTTATGGCTAAAAAAATGCTGCAGGTTGATGAAGACGCTCACGTCATGCAGAGGAAATGCAGCAGTGTAGGTGCCATTGTTGAGCAACCTCTTAATGCCCTTCTTGTCTTTGTCTCCACATTCATCCTTGATGTACGAGCAGCGTGACAGGATATAGTAGACCTGATGAGATAAAGAAATTAAGTTTTTAAGTCCATACTTTCCTATAATAATAATTCAGCTTCTCACAATCACTCAAAACTGCAGTTCATTTAGTTTTAAACGTCCAGAAAATGTTGGGATTTGAACGTCACAAGTCAAAGATGACTGCTTACAATCCTGTTGCGAGTTGAGGGAGGGAAGAACGTGTCTTTGTCGTCAATAAGGAAGAAGTCGGACTTGCTCTTGTTGAAAGGAGCGGTGAAGAAGTCTGGCTCGGGGTGCATGACGTGCTCTGGCAGGCGGAAAGGTGTGGACAGCCAGTTCATGGGCATCTCGCTGTTGTCTGGGATGTCGTTGACCTTGAATGGAACCTTGATCTTCAAGACATCTGCATACGTGGCCAATACCTCCCACGGAGCGTGGATCTTCACAAAATAGGTCTTTCCATCCTCAGACTCCTAATGACGAGGACAGTAACTTATATTACATAATGTCATGTCCTGTTGTAAAAGGGCATCCTTACAAAATGTCATTAGATGTCAAATCTTTGGTTGTGTGACTGAACATCATTCAGATTAAGTGACTTAAATTGACACGACAGGAGTCAGCCTTTTATTTAACATAACTGTTAATCAAATGTGTGCTCTTACCAGTTTATCTTCCGTTTCTAGTTCCAGGCCAACCTTCATTAAGTTAGCCTCATACACCTTCCTCCTCTCCTTCAACAGAAGCAAACAAACAAACAAACAAAAAAACAGTGAATGACAGAAACATGGACAAAATATGCACTAATCTGATATAATATAATCAGAATGAAAAACAATAACTGAGAAGATGTAAAAATTTCAAGCCAAAATGGAATCATCAGAAAACTAACATTACTGTTGACAACTGAAAAAAGTGAAACTAAACCAGCGAGGTAAATTAAGCATGTATGATGAGACAAAAATTACCTAAAAATCCCAAAAACCTGAATTTAGCCTCGGTGCAAAGGATGAACACTTTACAAACAAACGTGTTAAATCAGGACAATTAACTAAATATATGTAACAGGACCGGTCATTGCAGCAAAGCAACGGGCTTTAAAGATAAGTTATAATAACACAGTAATTTGATTGAAGTGATTATATGGCACCTCGGTTTAACATTGTCAGAATCATGATTTTGTGAAAAGGAATATCTTGTCATCAAAAAAGAAAAAAAAAAGCAAGCATTTACAGAAGTACAGCCTTCCTGTTAGAGCTAAACATCTGGCTAATCTGCAGGATGTGGCCTCTTGTTTACCCCTCGTCATACTGTGGAAAAAGTGAGCCAGCTCCAGACCGGGCCAGACGCTTTACTGTTGACTCACTGACTGAGACTCCGGGTAAAGTGTGAGTCGACTTCCAGCCCAGCAGTGGCAACACTCGGCTGTGAGAACTGACAGCTCAGTATGAACACTCAACATATTTCTGTATTGATAAGGACAAGGGCTGGGTGATGTCACCTTAAATCAATATCATGATAAATTGAACATGTTAACTTGATTACGATTTATTATCTCAGTTTTTAGCCCTAATAGTTAACTGAAAGTTTTTGTTCCAAATATTTCCACAATGGAAGAGTGGATATGGATTTTTAAATGAGTGAATGGAAGCACACAAAGTTGAACTATAATAAATATTCAAAATACATAAAATAATTGAAATAATCTAAAGAGCATGATTGCATTGATTACTGGCTCTGAACATCAGTTTCACTTCTTAATTTTCAAATAACTGTCCAGCCCTAACAGCGAGCATCTCACATAAAGACAAATGGCCACTGACGGAGTGAAACAACTAATAATCAATCAATCTCTACATCTTAATTTAAAAGTGTAGAATATAACTTCTAACAAAATACTTTGACAAGATCACTAATAAAGCTAAAAAGAAATGTTCATTTAACTTTTTGACTGCAATCACTAAATATTCAGTTCTACTGAAACATGCAGATGTCTGCATTTAGAGAAGTTAGAAAATAAAGCTTGTGTTTGCAGCGAACAGCAGATTCTTCTTACCTGTTTCCTCTCCCCGCCGTCCTTATCGTCAACATAAGACAGGACAAAATCAATCCTTCGGACTCCATCACGAAAAAACACAGAGTCTTTACTCTGTTGTTGTTTGTCAATCTGTAACAAGATAACACAGAAATGTTGACACTTAAAATACACATGCACACACACACAGGTAAGGCATTTATAGTATCTACATGTCTTGGGATGCATTTACCACAGCAGACAGTCAAACTCTGCACCAAGAGGCTAATCCATAGAGCAAACCTTCATATCAGGACACACAAAAACTCTGATAACTGCGTTTTCACTCCAAACACAAGCGGCATGCATGAGGCATCTGTCATGAGTAAATGCTGATTTACTCATGTTGTGCATCAAAGTAAAACTTAAACAGACATCCAGAGAAATCTTTGTATTCAAAGTATTAGGAAACTGATGGTATTATTGCACTATATTATTCTGTTTTCTACCCAAATCTGGTTTTCGAGTTGACCAAGAGCACCAGAGCTTATGCTAAAAATTCATAGGATGATCAGCTAATACTAGCCGTGAAGAGGCTGACACAAAAATGAGCTGCACAGGAATGCTTGCAGGGAGGACAGGCCCAAGCTGCTTGCAGTCGGTGCTGCTTCAGCTGTTCACAAGGATAAAAATAGCCACATCCCATCTACCTCCCTGAACCTCACTACAGCAGCTACCTACACATGAGGGGCGTACAACACAGAGAACTTATCTGGCACAGCAAAAATAAATCAATAAAACTAAATCTACCCACTCAGTCACAAGTAAGATTTTCAGAATGCTCTCCCGTTTGCTCTGCCCATCAGCCCAACGCTGCAGGGGAAAGGAGGAAGAGAACTTTACCTCCATGAGCTTCTTGCGTTACGGTTGTGATCAGCATCAGCAGAAAGGCCGGCTCCCTCACAGAGCAATATAGCCTTTCTCCAGGGAGTAAAGTCCGGCCTGAAAGCACCGCCTACACTCACTCCATTGATCTCCGTCCAGATGAGATCCAACCAGCCCACTAACCATCGCAGGACAAGCCTGCTCTTGGTCAGTCATCCAGTAAAGACAGAGCATGAATAACAGGAGGGGGGGATACCGGGAGAAAAGCAGAGTCCTAAAGATGACATCAGCACGCGGGTAGCAGAGCTGCTGCCAGCTAGCTAATTTAATAAGGACTCAGCATCAGTGGAGGGAGGATGTCAGTCCCTCACCTTTCACATGACGTTAAAATCTAATCAAATTGTTGTGGATTTGCTGTGCATGTGCTGTGTGTTAGTTATATCGGTGTCCTACATTCTGATTACTGCTCTGGTAGTGTAACATGACCTATCTGTTTCATCACTGTCCTGCAGAAATGCCACGTTGCTCCAGTGAATACACATTTTCTTAGATGGTTAACATAGATTCAGCATGTCATTTATTAATCAAACACCACTCAACGATGCAGGAAATCTTAAACACTCAGAAACACAAACTTAGAAAAATGTTGTGGCCAGCTTGAACTTGAACATGTGACCGCATGCATGTTCCTAGAAAGTCTGGTCGGAGTGAATTACATAAAAACTGATTGTTGTTGCATAATTTGGCAACAACAATCTGGCATATAAACTAATCAAACAACTTAAAGACACTAACATATAGATAAAATAGAAGATGCACATAACATGCACATAAAAAGCAAATGTTGCGCAAATAGAATACACACATACTGATTTATGTAAGAGCAAACAGCTGTTCTTCGGGTCTACAGCTTCAGTAGCTTCATCTACAACCCTGGTTTTCCCGTACAGCATGTTTCAGGTCCCAACATTTCTACAGTTTTCCAGTCCCAAATTTTACATACAGTACGACATAACCACAGGTCTGCATTACCTCCCAGACCAAATAAGACCATGTTCACCATGGCAGGGTGGGTGCTTTGCTTTCTTTAACTGCAATGCTGCTGCAGAAACTCTCTAATTTGCTGTAATTACAGATCAGCCATATGGAATCGGTGCGTTTGCTGAGGCGAGTCCTTCCAGCAGCAGCCACAGATTTCTATACATTTACTAAGTAACACCTAACTACCGGGCGTGTCAACATGTGTAAGCTCTTCTCCTTAATTAAGGAGGATAAACATAAAACACAGAGTAACTTAAGCTGCCTTTCAGTTTCAGGGAGGAGGTCGTTTAAAATTTCACTATTATTATTGGACCAAATGATTTGAGCACTTAGTTTGCACACAGCGCCGCAGAGACTGGGTGGTTTTAAAAAGAGGCTAATGGGCCGTCTTTTTAGTTTAACTTTCTTAGCTGAGCTTTTTATCTATTTATCTATTTATTTTATTATTGTATTTGATTTTATCACATTATTTCTATAAAGTCGTTTATGTAAATTCTTATTCTTGTTGCTTTTATTTTCTGTTCTTATTGTTTTTAGGTAAATTTTATGTTAATATTTTAGTATATTTGCTTTTTAACAATTTTTTCTTAAGTTTTCTGCTCGGGTGGATCCATCATGCCGGGGGCTCAGCCTGTTCTGTCAGCAGTTCTCATGGTGATCACCCGTGGCAAGGTGGCTGGGACCTACACAGCAGCCTTATGGCTGGGGTCTGGGCCCCGGCCTGGCTGGATTTGGGCGGCTCCTGTGGTGGCGCCAGCTGTGGCACTGGGTGGGCTGGCCCCCAGTGTGGACGGATCTCCAAGATGTCGTTTCCTCACAGCAGCATCCAGCCAGATGTTTAGTTCTATTACATTCTATACAGTAACACTGTAACACTTTTATACAAACATAAACTAGGGATTTTACATTAAAAATAGGAGGGGATGTGTTTGTTTCTCTTCTGTGTGTGTGTTTGTGCATGCACAACTTAGTTATTATTGTGCACTTTGTGTTGCTGATCACATAAAAAGTGGTTTATAATAAAGTTTAATTTAATTTGATGTTATGTTGAGGCCTTTTAGTTGGAAATAAAATACAAAAATGCATTAAACTAAATGAAGCACAACACTGTCTTAAAGTTAATAAATGTGGCAACTGTATGATTTATAAGTGTTTCACTGCATGTTATTGCTAAAATTTGGTCAAATAATCATGGGGGTGGTGGCTATTTTTGTGTGCAACGATATCTATACATAAAATATTAAACAGATAAGACACATTAACGAAAGAAGAGATGTCACTGGGATACAGAGAACATCTAAAATTACAGACACTATTTATGATGTGTGCAGAAGCTTCTGCTTAAACTTTGACAAATGGCCAATTCTGTGTTTATTTTTAGGGAATGCAAATATCAGAGGAGGTCACTAAACCACATTTACAGGGAATTTAAAAAAAGAAGCTCACAGAGAAGCATATGATTAGCTACAGGACGGTTTCATCCTTTAGAAGCACAGGGCAGGGCTTTGATTACACTATACGCTGTACACATACAGTAACACACTAAAACACTGGTACAGCGTACAAAGTGTGTGAAAATGTGGATGTGTACATGCAAGGATGCACCCTCTAATTATACAGTAACACCACCATGTTGCCTTCTCCTCAGTGAAGCAAACAGTCATCACAGGTGAGAAAATAAGCAAGATTAAAGACATTTTCCATTTTAATGAACTCCCATGATACATCAGTGCGTGTTTCCATTCCTCTTTGCAGAAACAAACATGCCTTGCAAAAAAAAACAACTCTCCAACAAGAAATGCAGATAAATTTTCCTCATGTCCAGACTTTGTTTGAATGTCTAACGCTAGCAGCGACGCTCAACACTGAACAGACACTGTTCAAGGAGGACATAAGCCTGGCAGGCAAGCGGGCATAGGCACAAGCCTGTTTTACCATGCCATACCCTGGAACGATACTTCAGGAATAGCTCCCGCTTTCTCGAAAACTGTGGAGGAACCAAGCGGACAGTGAGAGAAAGCCTAACAACACGACAAGTTCAACAGCATACTGCTAAAATTGTTCAAGCAACTTCACAGAAGCGATCAATTGGATCAGTATATTACGCAGGCTGCAATATGTTCACGCATCTTTTAGAGATCAAATCAAACCAAAAACACTTTATAACACACAAACACGAGTCAGGTCTCAGTGAGTTAGACGTTTGAGCTCCGAGTTTACACGAGAAGACACAAATCCACACTCGGACACTGCAGCACGACTGGCTCTTACCCCAGTCAAATCAGTGATTCGCTCTGAGCTCTGACACTGATACTGGGGACTGTCGCTGTGGTCGGAGGGGGCCAGGGAGGCCAAGCTGGTGTTGAGAGACTCACACGTCTCTATGCACACATCAGGCATTAAAGAAGTCTTAAAAAACTGAGTGGAAGAGGAAAAAATACAGCAGCATTACTGTCACATGAGAAGTCATGGGGATGGTAATGAACCGCTAACAACAGGGCAATAAAAAAAAAGTAGGCAAAATTTGACTTCTTTAAATACAAAACCTACAATATCCTGCTTATGTGGGTGGGAAAACAGAAAGGAAATGATAAGGAAGGAAATCTAAATTCAGCTTTTTCATTACATACACAATAACTTCCTGCAACCATTTTAACAGGTGGAGAAACCATTGTCAAAATTCAAGCATCAGCCTTGAAAAGCTCCAAGCTTTCACCAATAATGATAATAATAATAACCCCTTTAAATTCAAACCAAACTACCTGTATACTAAACCAGGGTAGAAATGACCATATGAATAGATGAATGAGAATTTACCCTCGACTGTCCCTCCTGGAGGGATCCTGTGCTGGAGGAGGCATGTTGGTCATAGCCGTTTAAATCATCTGCAAGATAAAAAAAAAACACAAAAAGAACGATCAGAGCTGGTTAAAAGGATGATTTTCTAGTAAAATAAGATTAAAAACCAGTGAGTCAGGATCATGTGCGATCTCAAACAGGCAGGGAAGTTTCAGGCATGAGAGCAGCTGCCTGCGGTAAAGAGGGGAGCACTGACAGGTGGCCCTGTTGTGGTCTATATTTGTAGAGTTTTGTGGCAGCGGACCCACTGGGCACACAGAGTGACTTACCAAGATCACTCCGAAAGAAAATACACAGCCATGTTGCTACGATTCAACCATAATAGGAGTGACTGAAGGAAAGAAGAATGATGAGAAGTCTGGTAAACACCCTCAGTGTGCTTGAAAATAGAAGCAGCCTGAGAGATGATGAAGGGCATTAACTACAACAAAGCTCTTATGTTACCTCGCTCATCCCATGTCAAATGAAATGAGAATTTCCCTGAGTACATTCCATGAAAAGATTTGCATAAATAAATAGACAGACGGGTAGATAAACAAGAAAATCACCAGGTGCTTTCAAACAAAAAAGAGAGCTTAAAGTAGAATGTTTCAGCCTCTGCGTCTTTGTTTTGACATGAAATTGCAGTAGTTCAAATTGATGCTCTGAGATTATATTTAGACTGGACTTAAGGCAGTAAGTGAGCCTTCAAAGCTTTGCTCCACATCATTGTGCACTTTAAAGGTTTGGAACTAAAACGAGAAACATTTTGTATAAAAGCTGCAGAATAACCTGTGATATAACTTCTCGCTGTAATTTGTTTAGCCTTTAAATACCTGAGGTCCCCCGACTGGGGGACTTTGGGAATCTGACTTGTCTGTACTAAAACCTCTTTAATTGTGTTCTGCCTCACTTTATGAGTTGGCTTTAGCAAAAATAATCGGTACATATTGTACTGTGACGTGAGATTTACAGCTAAAACTGTATCATCACATTCATTTTTATCCATAGTTTGGTTTTTAGACAAGCCTGAAACATTTTTCTTTTGTTCTATGTGTTCTATGTGTATTTATTCATTTTTCAGCAGTAGCACACATACTACTTAGTTCTTACAGGTGCTCCCTCTCCCACCAATATTCAAATAGGGTTGCAGATATATACTCATATAATTTGGGTATAGGGCTTAAAGGTTTTTTTTGTTTCACTGTGGTTGTTGGAGGAATGCGATACATGAAAATGAAGATTGCTGTTGTAATTGGCTTTATAACATGCTTTTATGTTTTATTTTCTTTTAGATATGGCTGGGTGAATATGATTACACAGGAAGTGTTAGACTTATGTTCAGTTGCTCTACTTTCTACATCAGCCACAGGAGGACTAAGAGAAGCAGAATTTGGTCATAAGAGGGAGCATGAGAGACTCTTCTGTGAAGCCTCCAGTTCGCTGTTATGCCACAAAGGCATGACCAGAGCATGGAAAACTAAAATGGGTGCCGAAGAGAGGCCGAGGGAAAAGACCCGTGGCTGCCAGAGTCTGTACCACTGGTCTACTGTGCATGTAGACCAAGTTCAAAGCTGTTAGGTGCTAAAAATTGCAGGTACTAATTAAATGTTTGACTTAAACAAAAGGGCTTTTTGACCTGTTTTAGCTAAAGTTTGTAACAGAAAAAAGGCATTGTCAGGTAACTAATGAATTAGTCAGTGTTGTTCCTAACTTTACAGGAAGTTCAAGATGAGAAGCTGTTTGAGGAGCACGTGAATGTGCAATAAGAACATCTGTGTCTGCAGCTGTTCATGTGCAAGTCTAAGGCCTTCTCCACCAGCAGGGAGCCCTTAAAAATCCATGGTTTCACTCTGCAACTTTAGAGTCTAATTCACCTCAGATTTGGAAAAATTCTACCACTAAAAAATTTCTTCACAACAGCTTCTTGTTTTTATCAGCTTAAAAAACAAAGATGATCCCTACTTTGATCTGAATGCATTTCATTCACAGCATATGAGAACGCCTCGCAAACAGCTGAGCATATTTTTTCACAGTTGGGTGCTCTATTGGCTGCAGTATGAACCAATCAGTTATGCCAAAAGTATTTTCCCACTAAGTAGCTTCAACAGTTAAGGCTTTGTTCAGGAGTGAGCAGCTGATCACAGTTGAAATGCCACAATAATGTTCCTGTCTGTTCTGAGAAGAACAACCTTTTACACCTCAACATGTCAAACAATATACATACGTATATATGTGTGTGTGTATGTGAAGTTAACACCCAACTGTTATTACTACAGAGGTCTCACTTCCTATATTTTGCTCATGAGCAAACTAGGTGGGTTTACACGATTTCCTGAGACAGCGTTCAACTGTCATGCTGCCAGTTTCATATTCATGCACAAACTACCCCCCACCCAGTTCAAGTCAAAGGGTAGGAGTTCATGTAATGATATGCAATTATCCTTTTTTTGTTTGAATCTTTCTGATCCAACCACATCTATGAACAGCATGTCGATCGGCACCACAAGCATGTTCAGTGTGGTCAACAAAGAATTCAAATAAGCTGTAAGATTTGATCTATAGCTGAGGCGTTGGGTTGTGGAGTAGCTAGTGTAATATGTGGCAAACCCACTTCCATTGTTATCTCAATGCACAATAAACAGGCAGCAACACCAAGACAACCTGCAAAAATCCCTCATATTTCCAGCTCCAGCAGACCGCATGTGCTTTGAAGCTCTAAAAGCTGCAGATGAAACACTACACTTCCCCATCGATTCATACTGATTAGGGCGGCCAGAAAGCATCCAGAGTTATCCATCTTTCATTCAGCAAGGAGCAGTTTGCAGCCATAAATGGCAAAAACACAGAGGCCGCTGTTAAAGTGTTTGTTTGGAATCCACGGTCAGCCAGGAACATAGAAGGATTTGGGGTTTGTGCTGGTGGACAGTGTGACTGCCTGTTGGTGACAGACTGTTTCCAGTAGGCAGGCCAGCTGCTAAGGCCTGGCTGCCTGTAAATCACAGCTAATGTCAGGAAACAAAGCCAGACTATGAGCTGGTTTGGGCGTTTTAGAGGGAAATCAACTGCTTTAACACTTAAAGTAACTTTAAAATGTTAGTTGCTATGATTTTAGCACAGATTAATATCACACATCCTATTAACACAGGCAAAGTGAACACTAGAATTGTGTTGTTTACCATGACACCAGTTGGGAATTGACTAAAGACGTTAGAAGGGTTTGTGCATCTATTCAAAGCATCAACATGATTTTACTTGAAATGTTGTAGTTCATATGTGGAAATGTTATTAAAAAAGTTAAGAGTCATTTTAAACTCTTCAAAGAGTACAAACTGGGGAATCCCACGTGTGGAGTCACGTGTGTACTCAGAGGGTCCTACATCTGAGCGACTAATGTAGATAATTTCCTTAGTAAGCTCGGTGTAAAGACAAGGTACTACTTCTCTTTTCTGCTACTTACCCTTGAAAGAGTCTGTCGGGCTCATCTCAATTAAACTATCCCCTCCTGTTTTCCCCGTTATTCGGTGCATGTTGAAAATCTCCGTGTGGCCAAACGGTCCCCGTCGGCCCTCGTTTACATGAAAATATCCCGCGCCAGGTGATTTTTGTTTTGTCGGTACAAGGTTGAGCTCCCTGCGCAACTGTCGTCGTCCCTCCCTGCTAGCCTCACAGCAGCCTACGCCTCGCCGGGGTGCCAGCCCCCCCTCACCGGCTATACGCACACTACTGCATGCCCACGGGGAGGTCTACGAGGGGAGGGTCTACAAGCCACAAGCCAATAGGGTGGATGGGCATGCCATCCAAATATCCACATGTAAATATGTAAACTATATATATATATATATATTTATTTATTTATTTTTTATGTATATATGTCTATACGTATATGATTTTTTCCATTACGTATAATGAATTTTTTTATTAAACTATAAATAAGAAGCTGATACAAAAAGTTTTCCCTTTGTGTTTATTAAATCTGTAGGCCATTTGCATAACTCAAAGGTTCAAATAAGAAAGCTGACTTTACATAAAAGTTCAATGTAGCTGGTTTATTGAAAGCTGTAACAGTACAGATAACCATCCGCTTAGTTCAGCAAAACAACTATTGGAAAATGTATACAAATAATATGTTTCAACAAATTTAATCGCAAATAAATCAGCAAACATACAGATGTGTTGAAAACTTCCTAATTTGACACAATTTAACACACTTAATGAATGGATTTAGCAGGTGTTACATGAACACTATTCCTGTTTTTTCATTTGTTAGACTTTGAAGAGGTTTTGAATAACACAAGGGGTAGCCCAATTTATTCTGAAAAATCGAAATGGCACTCTTTTTCTTGAGAAAGCTTAGGTCTCTCAACATCTGCAGTTAGATGTTGCATATATTGGAAGTTGTGGAAAGTGTGAATGTTTTGAAGTCACATTTTGTGGCAGAAGCATTATACAAATAAGTAAGTGGTAGTGACCCACTGACTGTATATTAAAGATGACACTGCACTACTTACACAACACTTAGAACAATAGTTTGCCTCAGCCAGAGGCTTCTTCAGCTTTACTGCAAGAAAAGGAGGTCATTCCTGTCCACTGGAATTACATTTGTTTCAGCTAAAGACTATAATTTTTCAGTTTATACTGCAATAAAAAGATGTCCCTTTTCAGATCATACAATTCAAGTAAGGGATATAAGATTACATTTTTTAAAATTCCCTCTGGGATTAATTAAGTATTTTTCATTCATTTTCATTCATCAATTCATTGGGAGGTGTTATGGTTGTGCTTCAGGACTGAAGATGTCCCTTTGTAAAGGAAAAGTTTTCAGACAGGATAAACTGGGAGTGGAATGCAGCAAATAATAGATCATATTTAAATTCCTGGAAGTGAGATTTCCTTCCCAACCCACATATCAGCAGATTACTCTGATGACAACAGATAAAGATACAATTATAGGCAAGCTGCCACTGTTGGATAAACTAAATTAAGAAAATCTATAAAGATCTTGGAGTTCAGTCCCAGACTGGATCGTCTGTGCACCAGTGTGATGGGAAGTAGTCAACCATATTCTTATGTTGGTGTTCATACTGTATATTTTGGCGGG
The DNA here is from genome assembly GCA_036024015.1 of Craterocephalus amniculus. Taxonomy (NCBI): domain Eukaryota; kingdom Metazoa; phylum Chordata; class Actinopteri; order Atheriniformes; family Atherinidae; genus Craterocephalus; species Craterocephalus amniculus. The sequence goes on from JAVQJG010047537.1 coordinate 15,591, forward strand.
TAGTTAAGCTGAAAGGGATCCAATCCACTCTGACTTTCTGATTTTATGTATCCCAGTGTCAGATTCTTACCAATATGCTGGAGCTAAAATGAATGGTTGTAAGAAGGGTGTGTGCTGTCTCAACAGAGATTCTCACAGAGCAACAAAGTTGTAACTTGCTTATTGAAATAATTTAGAAATTAAATTAAGAGGGTGGACAAAGTATTAACAACTCATAGAATGTGAGAACATCTGAATTGTAATGAAGTGTAAATTTGTTCATGTGCAGATGCTTTGTTGAACATACAACAAAGCTGTAGGGCTTCTTTGTTCTTCACCTTTCTAATCATTGTTCCCTTGGATACCTGATTTGCTTAATTTGTTTCACAAAATATCCTTTGTGAACTTCCTGGATCACAACAATAAAATTTAAATATTGTTCCTGTGACCTCAAGAGTAATTTCTTCTTATCCCTGATAAGGCTTACTATGAATATCTATTATGTTTATCATAAGAAAAGATATTCATTCTAAAAATGTGATGGGTAAATTCAAGCATCACTTTGAACTTGTTTTTCTCACCCTCCTCTTCCTGAAATTTCTCTGTAACTGCACTGATCTTAATCGTTTTCTGTTGTTTCCATATTCTTCCTTCACTCAATTATGTGATCTGTGTGGATAAGTTACTTTCTGCATCTGCTGTATTTGTCTCTCTCTCTGCAGAGCCACACTCCTGTCTGTGTAATTGGCAGACCTTTGCAAAAGATAGATATATTAAAGACATCTCGGATGCTCTTTGTCTTCAACAAAGCCCTCGCCCCAAACTATTGTTAATAAAAGTTTTCTTGGTTTAAATCTTTGCTTGACAGACATTTTGCTGGATCTTGGATTCAGCAGGCAGGATGTTTGGCTAAGCGTTTTGTTTATTCTTGAGCTGCGTAATGTTCGGTATCTCTTCCTGGACAGTCACACGGCCAAATCCTCTCCAACAGGGAGTTCAGGAAGTGTCTCTTGCATCTCATCACTGCCCCTCCCAGCCACTTCCACACTCTGTACTTCCACTACGGTCAAATTTAGCTGCAGTGCCACCGTCTATCACCCTTCAAGTGGTTTACACAGCACTGTGTGGGTGTAATTATGTAATCCTCCTCTGTGGGGTGTGGCTGGGTACAGAAATACAGCTGCTTATTTACTGTACCACACCACTGTTTCTCTAGTCTCACATCGCCTCTCCTCCTTGAGATGTGGGTCTTCTTGGGTGAGCGCTGCCCTTTAAGGTTTCCAAAACTGATGGTGAAGTCTTCTTTAATAACAAGGCACAGCGAACCACCTATTTATGTTACTTTACCTTTTTAGTTTCTGTTTAACAGCCAAAGGAAATGGTTGGAAATTACAGCCGAGTGTGTGAAATGACAATGATGTAAAAATGAAACAGTTTTAGTTTAAATTAAAACAGAATAACTGCTCCTATCTCATTTTTTTTAATCTAATGGAGTGATGTTTAGAGCAACTTGGAAGGGAAAATAGCAGGTAATGTACTTTTGAGAAACACAGAATAGAGTTCACTAATTACAAAAAAATTAAAATTCTCTTTTATTGTATATATTGATTAAACAGCGAGTACACAAGCAGCAAACCATATTCTTTTTCTTAGGATGATCCTGGGCTGTCTGGCTTTTACCACTGCTGGAAAACGCAAACAGTTTCGGAAAGACAAACATTATCTCCCAGATGGCAGTTGGTGAGATGATGACGTAGCTATACAGTAAAGGGTGAATTATCACCATGAACATGGTAATGTTGATGTCAAACAATTAAATGAAGCACATGACTTGCACTTGGACATCTTAATTTCACCCAGATAAAAGTCACTTGACACTGAAATGTTTTTAGTATTTGGTTGCTTGTTGTTAGTAGGTATCTGGTAGGGCCAGTCACCTCTGGCCTCATCTTTGAAAATCACAACACTCCACAGGTTTGTGCTATATTGGAAAATTAAAGCAGAAAAGTATAGCAGTGACAAAAATGTATTTTCAGGTTCAAGTACCAATAATGTACAGAAAAGTGATTAATTACTGGGCATCACTAAAAGTTATTTTCAAACCTATAAAATGATAACAGATTTATCTATGAAAGTGGATTACACACTATTATTTTGATCTAAGTTTAGGCTATCCTGTAAATATCTAACCTATGATTTCCAAGAATATAAACTGAAATGCAGAAATAAAACTGCTGAAACAGACTTTTTTTTTCTTTTTAAAGGGATGAACTTTTCCAGAATGAAAAAATATGCTTTCATCATCTTACATGGTAAGTTTCGGAACTCTGAACAGGGAACTAACCAGTGAGCAGTGCGTCTCATGTAGGCCTATATCTCTTCTAACTTTTGATTTAGCCTACAGAGTTTAATTATTTTCTCATTTTGTTTTTGTTCATTTTGACTCAGTCTTGGCGTGATTTAATAGTTTATTACACACATATACCCGTTCAGCTGTTCAATCATATACTTCAGGATGAACTCAGATTTTAATTTCTTGCGGTGGAGGTAAGTCAGTATAATTTCAAGTAATATTTAAGTTTAGTTTTGAGGAAATTGTACTTGATTCAAGTATTAGTGGCATGTAGCCTAGCTTAGTAGTGATCTGTTAATGGCACTAACTTTACTTTCACTTTAATGCATTTTTCATTTTAATAGCTGCTTATTTCCTTTCTATTAAACATGACTTGAACAAGAGAGTTTTTCATAATTGGCATTTCCGTTTAAGCAAAGTGATTACATTTTTTCTTCGTAAATGTTTGACTTAGCTTTAATTTTGACAGATGTGTATGTTGAATCAGAGCCAAGCCAGAGGAAGTTCAAGTCAGCATGTTTGCTGCCATCTGACGGTGAATGAGTATAATTTATCATCCTGAAGAGGAGGCAACATAGAAAAACAAAAAACATGCCATCCCATTGCACCTGACAAATCAGAACCATAGTCTCTTTTTGTTCGTGGCTACAGTAAAATACACTGGACGCCGATTTCCTGGTTCTGATCGCGCTGTTGGGCTGTGAGAAGAAAAAAAAGGTGGCGCCCAGACCAGTGGTGACACCAGCAACAGGTAGAGTCGCTTTTACAATAGCCTACCTTCTCTAAAACACAATTTTTACATGAGGAAATCCGGAAGTTGCTCACTGTCTGATGAAGGTCATCCGTGGATATATTTTTTTTCACAGGTGGATACATTGCTAAACTGACTGGAGCTGTGGGATCAGTGACTGAAGATTTTTCATTATCCTTGCGGTCGCCGCTGCATTCCTCATCATGCCCGCCGGCCACAGGAGGCAGGTGGGTGGTCTGACTAATAACCGATCGTAATGAAACTGCTCTGAGGCTAGATCCCACAAACGCTAATGTTGTAATATCAAAGGCTCGTGTTTGACTTGACTGCTTGTCATGTTCTTGTCAGACTACACAGCTTCAACAGAGCTAGAAAAAGCCACATATTACACAGACCCACTCCGGATGGGCAAGCGTTGTGGCACCACAGTTCACTCTGTGTTTCAAGGCTGGCCACCTATGTTTTTTTAAAGTTTTAACTTACATGTGAGTGACTGGCAGATGTTTAGGAAAATTAAGATGTCATGATGTTGAGTTAGGTAAAGTAAACCTTTTGCAGCAGAGTTTTCTGAGGCGAGTCAGCTTGGGTGCATGTTTCTCTCTGCTCTGTGGCATTCCTTGACACACCTCCATGTTGGACTAGATTCTTTAGTAGGTGACGACCTTTCTACTTATTTTCATAAGATTGTTATCAAATGCCATCAGATTTGCTAAGCTTGTTTTGCTGGCAAAATTAAATGGCTATCACTTAATTTTCTTGCAACTGAATACTGAGATTCAGTGTTTACATTGAGATACATTGTTTAAAGTGGCTTTTCCTTGTAACATTTCTTCTATTACTTTGTGGTACAGAACAGTATTGAGCTGCTGGAATTAATGGGAGTGGTGAAAGAGAATGGCAATGAACAGACATCTCTTCCTCCTGTGGTGAGATTGTTTACTGTACCCATATTAAGAGCATCTAGTACAATCATGGTCATCTTAATTTGCAGTTTAAGTTTGATCATTACAATCCCACAAGGTCTGAATTTACCATTTTTCTCATACAGCTAACACCACTGTCCTATGACTACATCCTGGTCGCCAAAACCGTGGATGACCAGGAGCGACAGGTTTTCAGGAAACAAACTGAATACATTGAGGAGCTGAAGAAAAAGAACTTCAAAGTGACAGTGGGTCTTTAGCAAGGAACAAAGCATCTTTAACTCTTTCGTTTCTGTGTTGTATAGTTGACCCGTTTCATATTGTTTTCTTCCTGTCAGAAAATTATCGATGATGATCTGGTCTTCTATGGGATTCAAGCACCTAAAGAGATATTTGAAAAGTACAGGTACCTCCTCAAAGTGTCTGATGCCTGTAACTGGAGCTCAGATCAGAATATGGTGCCTTTCAGTACAAGGTAAGCCAAGTACCTCGGGGTATTTTTGGCGTTGTAACATTTTCTGATGTTATTTTTAGCTCTCGTTTTGTTTATGTGTGCCACATGATTGCATCATTACAAGTGACTTATTTTCAAGCGAGTTGCATCTGAAGTATTTTGATAAAGTTGATACAATTGTTGTTACTAAATATCTGTAGGTGTTTTACTCTGCACTATTGTTAGGGTATGATCTTCTAAATAATCTCTAATTTTAGTTTCATTGTTAAAAAAACATACATTTACAAGGATACACCATTAACTGAACTTTTTAATCTCATTTGATTCAATAATGGCTTTACAAATATTTCTAATCCTTGTTTCAGGATAAGGATTGTTCACTTTATCTTAAATCACACTCCTATTCGTTCAGGGGGTAAGAGAAAAGTACAAACCAGATTTTTGGCATTTAATGAGGCACCTTCTTTTTTTAAAAGTTTATTTCTCTCCTTTTTGTTAATTTTCCAGAAGGTCTGCGTAATCTTATGAAGGCGAAGGTTTTTGAGGCAAGGTTCTGCTTACATGAGGTAAAATTATCATTACAGGTGTGATATTGTTACAACAAAAGTTGATTTTAGCCATAACCATTGAAAATATTTCTGCCAAAGCTTTCCATCATCTTTTTGAAACTGAATGAATTGAGACAAATAACCATAAACATGGATACGGTAAGCATCTGTAGTAGACAGTGGTCAGATAAACCAAAGAGAAAACGATGACAGTCATGTCAACTGTATGCATAAATTATTTTCTTTAATGCTTTAACAATGATGAAGTGAAACTTGGCAGTGACCTTTCAAACAATATATTGTTCCTAAAAAACGTTTGCAAAGAGATGTGATGAGAGTCATATTAATGCAGTGAGTCATCCAAGGCAGGGAGTAAGTGGGCATGTGAGCATACAGTGATGCATACAGTGATTGACTTGTAATGGTTATCACTCAAATATGAGGTTATTGTAATCTTAAACACCTACTGGAAGAAATCAACAGGCCAAACCTGTTTTTTCTTTTTTAAATAAACAGATACCAGTTTCTTTGTCACACTGTAAACTCTACTCTCGGTGTAATGCCTTGTTTTAAGCTCTTCCTCATGTTGATCATTTCCTTTGATTTTCTGCGCCTCTGCTTTCAGAAAAAGAAACAGAAAGAGCTGAAGGAGAGCTGGGCACGGTGGACAGCCTGTCTCCAAGGGCAACCCATAAGTGCTGTCAGGTTTGGACTGGAACACAACAGCCTATTCATTATTCAGATTTTTATACAGCTGCAGCAATAGCAGCACGATAGTCTTGGAAACAAGACAACAGCAAACATGTTGCCAACATTGTGCAGGCATTGTCTTTAAGCAGGATTTGAAATGTACAGTAAGCAGTACCTGGGTGTAATGTAGGCTGAAGCTGGAAGAGTGTCTGAAGATTCACTTGTATAGTGAGAGAGTGCCAGCATAAATGTGAAAGCAGCTACAATGCTGTCTGCATTGCATAATTTTGAACATTTTAAAAGGCTAATTAGATTCAGTTCATCTTAATGTCAGCAATGGAGACAAAATGTCAGTATTTTATTGTAGCTCTCACATCAGAAGACCACTATAACATGATGCATTTTTGTCAAAAGCATAATTATTTTAAGTACTATCAGCCCACAGTCTCAGCCATAAGCCCTTACAGCTAACTGTGATTTTCAACGCAAGAACTTTTCTTTCGAACAGGGAATCTCATGAGCCTAGAAAATGAAAAATTGAATATTGATCCCAGAGGGAAATGCAATATTGTAGTTCTCTTGTCCTTCAGGCAGCTTGAAGGAATGATCTTCAGTGAGAGGCTTGTTCAGGTCCGATGCAAGAAGCTAGCAGTTACATGTCTCTTGTGCAGATCTTCTCTTTAACAGTGTCATACCCAGGTTGACACCAATGCTGGTTAACCAGCACTGCAATTCCACCTCCCTTTAGCTTTCTGCTGAGTTGTATCGCTGTCTGCACGGACCGTCTTGAGGCTGTGTACAGACATATTACAGTCTGGGATGTGTTCATGCAGCCATGTCTCAGTGCAGCACATAAAACTGCACTCTGTATTCTTTCTCAGACCTGGTTAACACCTAGAGCTCATCGATTTTGTTTGCTAGCAATCTCAAGTTCCCCATCACAATAGTTAGAAGAAACGGTTTAAAACGCTACTGGTTTTCTCTCTGCTGCAATCCTGCACAGCATCATCTTCTCTTTCTTTTCAACTCCTTTGGAATTTGAAGGATTATTTCAATGATAATCTTGAGTTAGGAGAGCATTATCAGTTGATCCCGGTGGTAAACAAGTCTTGTTACCATGGAGACACAGCACAACAAGTCAGATTTTTGACCAGCATGAAAAATCCTCCAGGAAAAAACAGACAAAATGACAGCCAAAAATCATACAAAAATCAGGAGAGTTTAAAAAGGGCCACTACAAATTTTCTGCCACCTAGCAGTGCATAGTTATATTGGTCACCCCCTTCTGGGAAAATATCATGTCAGAATAAAAGTAGTTTTTAGTGTACTGGCTTAAAGCACTTTGAATTATTTCGTGCAGGAAATGTGCTAATCAAACTTGCCTTTCCACTGATGTTGAACATTTGGATTGGTTGTGCACACCAAGCAGCTTATTTCTGTTATTATACCTCAGTTATCAAAATTTTATTCACAATCTTTCAATTTTAAGTGGAACTACATGAGTAGTAATGCTTGTAAAGCACAGCGTTAACACTGAGCTATTTATGCAAACTTCATCTAGATGTGGAGAGACAATGTGAAGTACTTTTATGTGTAGCAAGTGGGCTGGTGAATGAATAAGACAAGGATGCAGTGATTGTGATGATGAAGGGGCAAAACAGCAAAAATTCCCTGTTATTATGTGATTGTTTAAAACAGGTTACATTCACAAGCACTTACTAAAAACACCCACACCTTGGTAAAGTCCTGTGTGAAGGTGCCACATTGCCAAAGTTGTGTGAAAGGACTTCAGTCGTGCATCCTCTTCCTTATCATAGCTTCATTTGCCTACCTTTGAGCTGCAGCTTAGACTCGATCCTCAAATTTCCAGACATCCTTCTGGTAGGCTTCTTTACAGTGTGGTGAAAAAACAAACAATAATGTCATAATGTTGTGAGAGTGAGAGAGAAGAAGAAAGTTGTGGATACTTTGGTGAAAATGTAGCTTAACATTCAAGCTAACAGTGCTAACATGCTGAGGAGCACGAGGTACAAGATTTGTCAAAGTTACCATGATATTTCAGGAGGTTAGCATGTTGATATTTACCAAGCAACACCCAAAAAGGAAGAAAAAATAGAGGGGAATAAGCTAGTGCTGTCATGGGATTAAACTATGTATTTTTCATGGGAACATGAATCATTGTCTTGTATTGTGGTTCATGCCTTATGCATTGTTGCAATTATATGTTATAAACATTACAAATGAATATATTGATTAAATCAGTTTACCAAAAACATCAATGTACATAACGGCAAAAGCTACAATATTTGTCTGGTCATTGATAAATGCCAAACCATCCTCCAACTCTCATGATTTCATCCTTACTACATGTGTGTTTTTGCCAGGAACTACTTTGGGGAGAAGGTAGCCTTGTACTACCTGTGGCTGGGCTGGTACACATACCTCCTCATCCCACCTGCTGTCATAGGGATCTTTGTCTTTCTCTATGGCCTCAGCTTCTTCAACACTTCTCCCCTCATGTAAGTTTTCCACAAGTTTCTGTCAGCATAAAGTCATGATAAAGCACTTCCCATGTAATTACTCCTCCATAATTACTGACCTTACTGTCTTGTAGAAATGAGGTTTGTAACTCTGACACAGTTATGTGTCCACTTTGTGACAAATCCTGCAAAGTGTGGAACCTCTCAGAGACTTGCACATATGCCAAGGTGTGTCTTTATGTTTGAGGTTAAATAGCTGTGTGGTAATAGTCTGTTGGTGCTTAGTGTTGGTCTTTCTATCCACAGGTGACCCTGTTGTTCGACAATCATGGAACAGTGTTCTTTGCCATGTTCATGGCAATATGGGGTCAGTTTATCAACATTTACATCCATCTTTAAAATGGACTGTGATTCATATAAGCAATACTTTATCACAGCCGTTGAAATACAGATGAAAGGTGCATTATTAACTGAGAGTATTGCATTGATCTCCAATACTGTTAATTTTTCTAAACATTTTCACCTGTACAGGACACCTTGTCCAATGTACAATCTTTTATTTATCTGCTGTAATCTGCCAGTTTTGTACTGCCAAAGAGATGCCACATCACTGACAGAACCTACTCCTCTTGTCTACACACTTCTTAATCAGCCAGCCTGGACCATCTGGCTGTGGGGGTGGTCAAGCTATAATGTAAAAAATTATACAGCCGTGTTCCAAAAGTTTAGAAAAACCCATAAAAAAAAAAGGGGGGGGGGGGGGGGGAATAGGAATTATGTAAATTGGGGTATTTTTGTTTAAAAACACACGAGTTTACATGAATTCAATTTTTATTAATATTTAGATCTTTTTTGTTTTTTAAGGGGTATCATTTCTGAGTATAAAACTGTTCATTTAAACCCTGTAGCTTTACATTAAATACACAGAATAATTCCACACTCATCCTCTTACGACTTGCCATTGAGGCTGTGGTGTTTATTAACATCCCACTCTAGTTTATCTTAAGTGCTTTTCTAACATGAATACCACTTAATTCTCTTTTTTGGTGATTGCTTGTGTATGGAGGACCAGGAGAGTAATTGAAAAACAATACAGTGTTATGATGATTAATTAACAATGTAACAAAAAGCAGATTACAAAATACAATTTTAAATTCAGCAATTAATTCATATAAAAGATGTAAAATTTTCCAAAGCATTTTGTAATTGGACATTCAAGTAGAGTCATGAAAGAGGAATTGCAGGTTGTATTCGTTAATTCATTATTAAATCCTAAAATTGGAAAATGCATTTTCAAATCCTATTTCTAAAAGCAGAATTACACAGTTCGTCTGTGTTATTTGGTTAGAAATACCTTTCCATTTCATGCATTTTAAAAAGTAATTTTAAAAAGTAATTCCCTTTCTATTTCGTTCTGCCATTTTATTTTTGCAAATGCATTAATTTGAAATAAAGAAAAATTGCTGGGTAAACTTAGCTGCTTCCTTCTGTAACAAGTTTTTCCAGGTTAATTTATTCAGGTGGTTCAACTGAACTCCTGAAATGATGTGAACAATTGGACAAAGACCACAAATACTCATTGAAGATGTTACTTTACTGTACTTTTGTTGTAATTTTAATTATGCATTTTACCAATAGATAAGCAAACAGAAAAAAGACACAATGCATTTGAATGTTAAAGTTGTCTTCATAAGCACATGGAGAGAAACCCAACTGAGGCTGTTATTTGAGTTATTCCAGCAGAAGAGATAAAGCTGATGTATGTATAATTTTGTTACATGATGTTGATGCTTTATCTCAATATTTGATTTTGCAGTAAAATATCCTCATACTAAAAACTATACATAACTTTATGAAAACTATGCATAATGCAAAAAGTTGATATGCTTGATTTTCTGGTTATAATATCTCAGAACTAGGATAAACTTAATGTAATGGAATGATAACCAACCGAAAGGATTTGTTTTTTCAGATTTATTCAAGTTTTGTATTTTTACAGTGCAGAAATAAGGAGCAGCTTGTTGATTTTGCATTAATTTGTTCCACAGCAACACTGTTTTTAGAGTTCTGGAAGAGACACCGGGCCTCCTTTGTGTGCCAATGGAAAGTTTCTGACTGGAGTGAAGAAGAGGTATAATTTCTTGTGAATATTTCAGCCCAATAGGATATCACCCTGAGAGTCTTCACAGGATTTCATGACTGCATTTTCCTTTTTCCTCTTTTTTTGTTTAAATTCAATCACAGGAAGAACTGATCCTGGAAATTGTGAACAATGCCAACTGTCAACCAAAACCATTCAAGCACTCCTACCTGCAGAGCACCGTGGTTTTGATCTGTGTCACAGCTATGGTGGGATGAAAGTCAGATTTACACTCTAAATACATTTAAAAGGATAAGAATTGATATTGATTTTTGGTAATAGTATGAGGATGAAGTTGTCAGCCAGACATGGTTGATTAATAGATTAATTTAAGTACACAATAGCTCATGCCAATAGTACTGTATGTGTCTGCAGACCCAGAGACCGTTGATTCAGACACCTGCAGAACTGGACCTGCACATCCAAACACCGGTTTTTTGCTAAAGCACCGCATTACTGGATGGTTGAAAAACATCAACTGCATTTCTGGACCAACAGATCCTTCTTACCCTGGACTAAGTTGCAGTTTCACAGATGAAACTTAGTTAGTGTCCACTTCAAATAGTTGATTTTAATCTAAAGTCACACTTTTAAATCTTTATAAAAGTTAGAACATTGAGTCAAACATTGCACTTCACGCAATTGAAAATATTTAATTGCTCCTGAAGCTTCTACCTAAAAAATTCCTTCTGAAAAACAATACCTTGTAGTTTTATTACAGGATAAACTTTTAGGTTTTGAAGGTTTACTTTGCCCCAAAGCCAAACTACTAAACAATAACAATTGATTAAGTTGATTTAATCTGAATATGTTTTCCTGAATCTTTATGGCAGAGGTATTATTGTATATATTTTTATATATTTCATTTGCACACATGCTTCAAACTTGCTAAAAATATTACAGGAAATGCCTGATCTTTGGTGTCTGGTCCTGAGTTGGTCTTCATGATTTGAAACAAAGAGTGAAACACTGAAACAGTTTTAACAAATCAGGGGACTCTACAAAGAAAAGAAAAAACGGCTAAAAATGAAGAAACTAACATTTTTCTATATGACGATCAGAAAGGATAACAAAAATCTTTGTAGCAGGTCCTACATCTTCCAGGTTTTTCATCGCTGCATTTAGTTTGAGAGGTTCATACTTGGTGGACTGCGATGTGCACCTCAAAGGCCTATTTATGCTCGACGCAGATGACGGATACGCATACGCACGGAAAGTTTCGTCCGTCTTCTGCGTCAATTACGTGCGTTTTTGGTGCATTTTCAGGCTCCTTGCGCATCCGTCACTTGACGCAGACGACGGAGACTAGCTACTAGCTTAACCTGGGTTGATATTGAAGTTCCTTTCAGACTGACAGAGGTGCTGTCGGGAAACGTAAAGAGGTGTAAGTCTGTGGGTCTGAATCTGCAGTCTCTCCGGA